>BMAV01020998.1:28008-48838 GCA_019973955.1 Trichonephila inaurata madagascariensis | reverse complement strand
AAAAAATATTTATCTCCAAAAAAAGCAGACTCGTCAAAAAATAATATTCAACTTAGAGAATAAAAGAAAGATTTTAATTTTTTTAGGATGAGGGTCATTGTATTTTACGCATAAATAAAGTTTACATTCCATGTTAAGTTCCAATGATTGAATTCGAAATGATGTTAAGAGACTACAAAAATGTCGGGAAGTGATAAGGTTTTCTACGAAAATAACACTCCTTGAATAAACAGTCTATTGCTGGAGTATCGAGTAGAATTCTTAAAATGTATGACTTCAGATGTAATCCACAGAAAATGAACAAAATCAACGACAACTTAATTGGAATTTCACAATGTTTTCGAAGAATTTCAGGGCTTAAGAAGACATTTCGTTGATTTATTTCATTTTGTAAAATAAAACCAAAAAATTCAGACTTCGAAATCTAAGAATTTGAAATTTAGAAGATTTTCTTAGATGTATAGAAAAAAAAATATTGTTCGCTTACTTTTTTCATTATTATTTTTGTTAATTTTTTTAAGAAAATGAAAGACTTTCAATAATCATTTAGAATTTCTTCATTCTTTGTTTTCATTTATTTTATAAATAAACGAAAAATACTATCTGCAATCGTACAAATAATGATTTATTACATATTCAAATAATCCTGTACATTCAAAGCAAACACTCATTAAAATATTAGCACAGATTCAAGTAAATTTTTAGAATTGATACTTGATCTAGTTCTCAAGTATGTAAGTCGTGCACATGATTTAAAAGTATTCAAGATGAATCTTAAAAATTTCGCTTGCAATGATTTATCGAGAACCAGGGTAGCTGCTTTGAAAATTCAAGAAATTATTTACCTCATTCTGTATGAGAAATGAATAACAAACAGCGAACATGTTGTGGTATAAGAGGCATAATTTTTAAAGAGTGTAATATCATTAAATCACAACAGTGTGGGTATATCGAAAGCTTGAAAGCAAATAAAATTGCAACAAGGAGAAAAAATTTTGTAAGATATTTGGATTTCTCAGAAGAATTGATAGATGCTTTTAGACTCGAGTCGTTTTGATAAACATTGCTGTAGTTATGATAGAGAAAAAACGGTTTTCCATTTTCTTTTAATTCCTTACATGGTTTGTCAGTACAGCATACGGGCTACCAAAGCTAACCACAATCGGTTCGTCCGTATGCTGTGCAAGTTCTGATATGTTCTTTCTTCTATCTTTGATTTGTGCTATTATTGGATATTAGAGGTAGCATTTATAAGAGATGTAGTTTTTCCATGTTACCGAAATATTTCTTTTCCGGGATTTTCTTTGTGGTGAAAGCGGGAACTTTTCATTGAGAACATGAAATTAGATTCTTCAAAATATTCAAATATTCTTCAAAGAACAAAGATTGGAAAGGCAATGTGCGATTTGTTGGTGCGGAAGAAATGAAAATGGAAAGATAATCCAAAAAAGATTATAATATATATCTCCACTGAGATTTAAGATTTAGTAATACACCATGCTTCAAATTGGGATTGAACACATTCAAAATCCTTAATCACTTGAAAAAGAAGCACGGACTCTCTTGGATTTCTTTTTGTATGTATGAGAGCAATTATTTTAAGATATATGAAACTTTCTTCATAGCATGCAATGTGTACTTATAAAAGGAAAACCATTAAAGGGGGTTTTGCGATTCATAGTTATTCAATCAAAAAATAGTGCGAGAACTTTAAAATTGAAAATTAAAATAAAATTCTTCCAATTTCGCATTCTGTCAAATACTATGCTTAGTTATACGTAATAAAAAATGTGCCTTTTTTCGGAACATTTTGGGCAGAACAATTCGACACTTAATGGGTTATATAAAACATAACATTTATATAAACAGATAATTCGTAGTGATTGATTTTCCTGGTTTAACTATGTAATATATTGTTACGCAGATCCGGTGTCGTGGATTTTATGCAAAACAATTACAAAAAAATAAATAAATAAACAGTTTTTTAAGAGCGAGGCAAATTTATTATCAAGAATCCAATCCTTTAAATACAAGGTTTAGCTGCAATATTCACAGAGTAAATCTCCGAAGGCCTTCCCACCTCCAAAAGCACTTAAACATAATTGTCAGTGTTTAAAAATACACGCATGTTAAATACAATTCACAAGCACAGCCGAGCGAATCGCTAGTCAAAACACTCCTCTCTCTTTGCTGGTTAAAATCAGACTGACTCTTTGTGGCTGGCATTGCTCCATTTATAAACACGACGGAAACTTCCTGAAAAATCCGCCCACGAGTCATAAAGAGTGAATTTAGTGGCGAGATCCTCTACTTTCTAGAAGAATCCAGAGAGTCCCAAATTTGCCAACATGGTCGCCAATGACCCTAAAAAGGCTCGCGCCAAATTGGTGGCCAACTTTGTCACCAAAAATGATGCCGAATTGGCTTTACCGCCAAGATTTCACCAAGTTCTCATTGAATCGCCATTATAAAGTAAGGAGCTGCATTCCTTGTGAATAATACACATTTAATAGAAAATATATATAACATAGAGCAATATAAATGCATTAAACATCCAAATATAAATTATTTACACTATTTACACAAAATTCGTAACAATATCAAGAATAGCTATAAGGAATATTTATCAAGCAGTTGCTATATAGTTTTAGCTGTCTTAAAAAAGATATTAATTTATTCTCATTTAGTTAAAGGAAATCCTAAAATACATGGTGAAGAACGGCTCGCAAATGTATCGGCCACTATTTAATAGTTCTTAGAAAAGAAGTATATCGGTAGATTGAAATCTGATTCATACCATTACATATTAGCGGTGCGTTGATTGGTGTCTTTGAAAATGGCCTGGAGTGCTATGCTTCGGGATACTTAATAATGTAACAGTATTTACTCAGGGGTATTGATAAGGTTGACCAGCATGACACGTGATCTCCCTAATGCAATCGAAGAGGGAACAAGTCAATATTATATTCCAGGTGCTATAGATTCCATATTCAATAAATAGTTGATCATTGATCATTTGTTGAATAACTAAAGAGATTCTTACTGCAACTAACAAGAACATTTTCCAAATTGTGAATTATCACTAAAATACACAAATGCGTACTTTATTTTTGAAAAAAAAATACATCTAAAACAAATATAAATATAGTCGAGAAACTTAGAAACATCCATTGATATTCTTTTAAACATAAAAGTTAGTTTTGCTTAGATTGTAAATAAATTATTTATAATGAGTTGTGTGAGTGTAAATAAGAATTAATGGAATTAAAATATCCATTTTCATGTGAAATTACTTTTTATGCATTGGCAGGAGTTTTTATTAACTGCTTTGCTACAAAAACTTCTTAAGTTATTAATTTTGTAATAAACGCGTGTACAAAGAGTGTATTAAATTTTTTTCTGAATATAACACTTACATTTTGTGGGAGTATGTGCGTTTGATATAATATTTTTTATCATCTACTCAAGTTATTAATATTTTCTTTGCCTTTTTTTTGTGGTAATAATGAGGCAATTATTTATAATATAACTTGGAATCATTCGGTTTATTATGTCCAGGCTATTTCAATATTCATGCGGAAAATAAAATGTAACATCAAACTTTTCATAAACTTTTATTTGTTAATAGGAATCTTTTGATGAAAAACCAAACATGAAAATGCCTATTTGTTTCATGTGTGTTGCGAGAATTTATGTTTCTGTCAAAAATAATCTTATTTCTGATTAAATTGAAACGTAATTTTTCCGGGTTTTATTTGTCACAATAATTTTACTTATGTCTTCTCCTTATTGTAAAGAACAAATGTTTTAGTTTACATTAATTTTAATTGTATTTCGAAGGATTCATACTCAGCAAATAATACTACTAATAATAAAATACATGCATACATTCATAAGGAATATAACGCGTTAGTATATTCACAAGTAAAATAAAGATTTTTTAAGGTATATGTACTATGTGTTTGTAACGATTAATACTGATATATCTATAACCAATTACTTAAAATAAAAAATAAAAAAATCTCGCGCAATAAATTGTAACAAATAAGGAATTAAATATTTAACTATCGAAAAAGTGAAAAGTAAATTGACATACTATACGTTATATTCGAGATCCAAACTAATCCTCTTGGGAATAAACTTTCAAAGTCAAGTGATGAGGGAAGTTAGTGATAATGATTGTAGTCATACGGAGAGACGCAAATAGTGGAATCACCGTAGTGTAATTTGAATGGATCCGACGGGCTGTTAAAGGAATAATATTGTTCTTGAGGACTCGTCTATTTTTAGGTATTATATTTAGATTACTATTTAAGCTGACTTTCACCCATTGCTTAGGACAAATTTAGACATAATTAATAAGTTATTTATAATAACGTGCACATTTTAAGAAACCGCCCATCATTTAGTGAACCCTTACACTTCCGTGGGCGATAATCCGCGACAACATGGTGTGTTTATGTAAATTACATTTCAAGAATAACTGGTAAATTTAGGTTAGTGTAAGTGCCCTATTCAATCGCATACCTTTAATTATCAGTTAAGAAATTTTTTTTTGTTTCCGAATACGTTAGATTACTCGACGTCTCATACATTCTGAAAGAGTAAATTGTACCTAATTGTAATATCTGTGAATTGCTTCCCAAATGTTTTGCTTGTATTTCTAAATGTGCTGCGTATCACAGACATGTTATTACAAGGCAAAACTTAACCCTAAAGCACAGTTTAGGACGGTGGAGAAAGCTGATTTAAAGAATACGTTACTTGCTAAATTACTGCAGAACTTAATTAGTATCTGTATGCTTATGTTTTAATGGTTATCAGTAGAACAAAGTACTCAAGCAACAGACATTTCCGAACAATTTCTTACTGATATTCGATGGTAAACCACGATTATAACGCTGGGTCGAAGAGCTATCAAAGAAGAATCATCATTCATATTGTACAATAGAACTTGTTTTTGTGCGCTCTTTTTTATGCGATTTTATTTTTGTACAATCTGTTTTGTACGATTTTTTATGTGCGATCATTTTTTTATGAGGTGTATGAATTTTAATGGCTTTGGCTCCACTATAATTTTTTCTATCTATTTACCAATGATGTAACGGAGAATGTTAGGATCCCCCCCCCCTCTGAGAGTCAGATTTGCCTTTAATATTTTATAAATTTGATAAATACGTATTTATCGTTAGTCAGGGTTTGGTCCCCTAGAGTCCTGCCCCCCGTGATGCGGAGGTGTACGTTACGCCACTGAAATGTAGACACTTCAAGACACTATGTTCATTTTTTATAAATAGTCTCCCGACAATGCACATTCAGTTGCTTTCTCTCAACGCTCCAGCAACTCGAGCTTTATTGAAGACGAAACTTTCAATTAGAGTGACATTATGAATAATTTGATAGATTAAGAAGACGGTCAAAAAGAACCGGATTCTTTAAGAGTGGATAAAAATATGAAGGGATCCAGCTTTCCAACAAATTGGAAAAGCATTTTCTTCAAATATATACCAATTAAGAAAGGAGTGTAAAGCTCCAAAACGAGCTTCAATTATGTATATCTGGTTATCGTGACATTTACAAACAATTGTGATCATCCGACCTTAGTCACAAAAACTTATCTCTTACTTTATGTTGCCAAAAAAGAAATCAATTTAAATTGTACCTTCAAGTGACGAAAGTGATTTTGAACTTATTCATTACAGGGCTTTGGATTACGATGAGTAGCAATGATTTATGTATGTGAATTTTGAAAACTTATGCGTGTATACAGTGAGAAACTATATGTTTTTAAAACGTTTCCATGTGTAATATTAAATTATTTATTTTGTTATGGAAGTACTCTTACTTCAATTTCGTAAATAATTGGCATATTTTATGAATGCTACTTTTTTATGCAGTCCCTATACACGGCATATAAAAAAATCTGCATTATTTCCACTAATCCGCTGCATTATTTCCATGAATTCATTGCATTATTTCTGTCTCGATCTACCGCACAAAAGCAGATTCAACTGTATTTCCTAAAATGACTTTTAGAAATCCCGAGAGTACTTTTACAACCGAATTGTTATATTTCACCTAGGAAAGAAAAAGTCAGTTCCTTCATCATTTGAGAAGTGATCATGGGGTTTTTGTGTTAGCTGAACCATAAACTTAAGAAATAATACGCCATTGTGAAGTATTGTATATAACCACACAGTATAACCAGATACTGCATTGTTTGTATATTGTTCTTCAGGAGACCCCCTTCACTTTGTACTAACAGAACTCTTCAAGAATTATTTAAAGATAAATACATCTGTTTTTACTATCCCAGTATTCAGACTCGATATTATGAGTCAACTTTGGTTTGATTTGGCGTATATAAAGTCTGCCACATATATGTACAGTCATGGATCCTTTTTTTAAATCTCCAAGACAAACACTTAAATATACCGGTAAAAACAATAGAGAATTGGAACATCTACATCATTTTTGGTAAACTGCAATCATAGCATTAACATGTCACTTAAAAATCCAAAATTCCTTCAAAATTTCAATAATTCAAATTTGCCACTGGTATTTATTCGCTTTATTGAATTTTATTTTGAAAAATTCCATTGTTATAAAATGTTACGATTGTACTTTTACTAATATTATTTATTTATACTTATTATAATTTAATTTTGTCCTCCCGCTTTAAACGCTATATCGATCTTGAGACCCGTATATTGCATTGTTAATTTTTAAAAAAACATCTTTAAAACCTGATGATATATTTCTGTACATAAACATTTAAACATTTTGCACATAAACATTCTGTAGATAACGATTTATATTACTACTAACATTAATTTAATTTTCAATAGTATCCTATTTAAAAAAAATGTATTTTTAAAAACAAATATTAAAATTTATATTGTTATATATCAAAACAGGTCTGATCATATTCAAATCACAGTAAAAGTAAACTTTTCCAGCAATTTACATATTTTTCATTACAATCAAGAGTTTATTGTATTCTTTAGGAAACTGAACATTTAATGGATTTCAATTTACATTGAAATGTGATTTTAAATATGTCATTTTTTTAATCTTAACATATTCCACCATGAATATGAGCAATAGAACTAAAATGAATATACTTTATTCAATAAAAATAAGTATTTTACTCTTTCTGGAAACATTTGAAGCGGTATATTACTTCTTTTTATTCGAGAATATTGTGGATAACGGGAAATAGTTTTATACATTTACACAAATATGTGTAATTGAATACTGTTTATTGAAGGAAATGGCTTTCAGAGTAACTTCTATGGCTTACTCACTCTTCTTTTCTAAAGAAATATATGTTTGAATAAAAATATAAATATAAGAATGCAAATATTTCCCCAATCTCAAAACACAGCAGTCACATAATTTAATTTGCATAATCTGTTTTCATTCGAAACCAAATATTTGGATGCATTTTATTGAAATTGGGAGAAATATATGCATTTAATTTCGTAAAATCTCTATTTTTTTCAGCATAAAAGGTTATATAAAACTGACTTTTTATTCCGTTCAAATACATGAATTGCAAAATAATTAAACATAATTGCATCTGCAATAAAGCACATTGTTTTTAAATTGAGATCATTATACGTTTCATTAAAGCATTAATTACTGGAAATTGTTCAAATAACGGAATACGAACATTAAGCTTAACTAATGACATAATTTAGAACTTTTCGCTGCTGAGAATATTCTTAAAATCGTTGCAGTAAATGTCGTTAACATTTCAACAGGAACATGTAAACAAGAAGAAAGAAAGGGCATAAAAGTTTGTCGAAATCCCCTTGAGAAAACGCGTTGTAGAGAGAAGCAAAAACGTGTCATCTACTAATTGAACTAAGAAAAGCAATTTACATTCTTTTAGCAAAAAAGAAAATACTAAGAAAATCTGATGAGAAAAGGTCTTCAACATAAGCTTAAATGATATGCGTATATGCATGTTCTCAAACACAGAATTTTTTTCATTATATATACTGGATGCATATACCTTTAGGTATTTTTAAAATGACAATTTATCTTACATTATTTTAGTTTCTCATATTTTTCTAGCACGCATATTATGAATATTTTTTTTTGCAAATATTAAAGCATTCATTCATAGCATGTTTATCATTGGTAGCGAAAGAACATTCAACAATACTCTATGGTGAACTGTCTTCAAGATTACTGCAGTAACGGTGTTCTATTTTTTTCAAAATTGCTGAATAGTATTTTGTATATTGAATATGTTACTATTGCAATGATAATTTGTGAGATAAGTATTAATAAAAGCAAAATATTAGTTATATTAATTATACTTACTTAAAACGTGCTTATATTATTTAGACTTTTTTTATCCGTCCTCATGTCAATGTATTGTCAAGTTTTTTTTTTATTGGAAGAACCGAAAAGTTTGTACAAAGTGGTTAAAAGTTGATAGTTTGGAGTACATTCTGAAAAACATATTTTGTAGAAATTGCTATTCGCTTGAGCTGGCTACCACTCGGAATGTCACTGGTTAAGTTCGTTTCTAATGTGAAGGATTATTTAAAAAAATAAATATTTATTAGTGGTTAAGTAATTCAGTTATGTGTGTTATAACTGGAAACACTTTTCACACATTTCACCAATCATTTCCCCAAAATCATGTTTTTTTTTGTTTTTGTTTTTTTGTTATTTTTCGATTTGCTTCCCTTTTTGAATAATAAAGTATGCACTGTCTCGTAGACTCACGTTTCACAGAAATAAGAGGAATATGGTATATAAAATGCTTTTCACTAAGACGGGCAGGATTATGTAATGTAATTCTATGTTCAGGACTATGTACTGTAAGAGAATTCTTCCAGAATTCTCTTGCCTACAAGCTGCATCATCATATTAATGTAAAAGCTCTTCTGCAATTTGGATTCAAAATACTAAAAAATGTAATAAGTTTCCTAGCAACAATTTTACTGAGTATAAATAAGTTCCAGAGTACTTGATTTATTAAATGTAACAATACCTTTTTATAATATTTTATTTCTTGTGTTTTAGAATTGTCGGATGAACGGGCTCCTGCTCAACGCAATCTACATCATCCGTAATAATTTACCTAAAAAATTATCCCATAAAATACTCGGGCATGCCATTATGAAACAATATCGCCGTGCCCGAGTTGATCTTGGGTATGGCAATTAAAAAAGGTTAAAAATATTTATTTTTGATAAGATTTACGGCATTTCTTCTTATAATAGCATTTGCTGTTGCCTTGTTACACTTTAATAACATCAAACTACAATTACAAACTAATAATGAAAAATAATTACATAAAAGTGTTTTACAAATCAAATATATAAATTAATACAGTCTTATACACATTGCATGAAAATTTATTATAATGATAAAATACACGGTTGCTTACTTTTTATTCAAGATAATAGTGCACATTCATGTTAACATTCAGGTAGTAATTGAAGAGGTTAAACAATATAGATACAAAAATGTTTAGATTACGCATGGATTTTAGCACCAAACATTTCTTTAGATTACGCGTTTTACGTATATAATTTTTGATTAACTTGAGATTTATTTCCTTATATAATATATATATATATATATATATATATATATATATATATATACATAAATTGTTTGGACATACATTTTAAATAAATTATAAGCATGTTATCCGAATGTGTTGAAATAAAAGATTGATAAGAATTAGAAAATCAGCTTTACTTTTGACTTTATATGATAAATAAAACTATTTTTGTTTTCGTATTAAATTTTGCATTTCATTTACACTAGATTCTAAAGTAAATATTTGAAGAGCTTATTTTATGGGGCTTTGCAAATATGTATTTTGTTTAATACTCTAAGGAAATGAAATACATCATTTAAATCTGAATTATATATTTGTCTGTAAAATAATAATCTTCAATTTTGGATAAATCCAGTATTTGTTTGTATGTTTGGAAAAACAATGATCTGTGTTTAATAATTTTTAATCAAAATTACAATTATAAACTATGTTAAATTCAAAGAATTAAATTACCGGGCAAATGTATGCATGTCGAATTATTTTCCAGCTTCATTTATTGTTTTGAATTTTTTTTTCCCGCCACAAAATACTTTTACTCCACATAACAAATGAAATTATTTTTTATCAAAATTTTATCACAATGGAAAATGGATATAAAATTTGATACATATTAAATGGATTTTACGTAACATATAAATTTGATTCTAAGTACATATTTGAAGAATTTTCTTTATCTTGTTTTACATATTTATATTCTGTACATTAATATGTAAAGGAAAAAAAATATTTCAAGTTAATCTTACAAGCATTATTTCTGCATATAAATAAATATTTTCTATTTTTTTTATATTTATCTTACTTATATGTTTAAGAAAACAATTATTTATTCAATTATTTCTAAGCCATTAACGAAGTTATGCCTACAAGCTATCTTAAATAATTTCTATGAGTTTAATTTCTCGGAAATATAGGCGAGCAGAATTATTTTTGCATGTTTATCACATTACACTATATTTTTACACAACATAAGTATGAAATGAGTTTTTAAGATTTTCTGAACGGTGATGTTATTGCTAATTAAACTCGATATAAAGTTTGATATACCTTAACTTGATTTGAAACACTAAAAAAAAATATTATTCCATTTGATTTTTAGAAATTCGATGAAAGAATGATTGTTTAAAAACTTCATTTAATAAACTTAGTTATTTTTTTCTTCAACTAGTATTTCTGGATTAAAAATTATAACATATAGTTATTTTTCAGATTTTACTTATTTGAATAGTTTTTAATTTTAATGAAAACATGTGGTTAATTTTTCCCATAGTTAATTTTAATCATAAATAGTCAAAAACGTCAAAACCTCCAGTAGCATTTAGAAACATTAAGATAAATTAACAAAGGTTTTATTTCGTTGAGAGAAAATTAAAAATGAACTTCATCAAATTACGATAGTTTAGTAATTTTGCTTTCTTTCGTAATTTTAGTAAAATACTTCCAATAAATTTCACTAGGAAATAACAATAAAAAAGTAAAAAAAAAAAGAAAAAAATCGATTTCAAAACAAAAATATGTATTGAAGAGGAAAAAAAGTTATTTACTTTCATATCGGTTCTATTGAAAGTTTTCTTAACAAAATATGTTAACGATAGAACATTTTGTTAAAAAATAAGCATTGGTCTTTTATACTAGAATTTTAAAATTTTAATTTACAGCATAACAACATTCGAGGAAATTCAAGTGTGTTCCAGTAAAGTAATTAACTAAAGTACTTTAATAATTCAATTAATAAGAAAATGATTTTAAATTATCGCTTATAAGCAGAGAAATATCTTCATAAGGAGAAGAAAAAAAAAAGACTTACAAATATGATTAATTAAGATGAAGAATATTAAACTGTCAGATAAAGTGTAAAACAAAGAAACCGTATTAAAAGAATACAATGATTGACATATCTTTAATATATATAGCTATCCTATTCTATTTTACACGAACTTATGACATTCGATTTTGTTTTATAAAGCAAAATAAATAAAGTAAAAAACATTTTTTAGGAGACTATTTTAATTTAATCGATCTACAGAATTCTCCTAGAGGAAAATTTCGTTTTTGTTTTTATAATTGCAACACTTGAGACCAGAAATTTTCCGTAACTTACATTTGTGATCTGAAGTCATTGATATCCTCTTACGGAAAATTATACTATGCCCTGGCTCAAGGGTAGGTAAACCTTCCGGAGAAAAGAGCCAAGTTAGGAGTGAAAGAATATATCTAAGATAACAGAAACATAGTAGTATTATATGCATGTACAGGAGGTGGCTTCCCGGTAGCGTTTCTACAATTAACAATTTTCAAAATTTTAAGTAATGGTATACGAAAAGTAAAACTTTTCTATTTTGTATATAAACATTACCAAACATATTTTTATTAAATTAAACCTTAAAGCTTCGTGAAAAACATTTTCGTGTGAATAGTTCTGTATTTTGATATTCCATGTTTGCTTCATTAATTAAAATTGATCATCTTTCATATAAAAGTCGATTTACAACACTGTTTAGTTTCAATTCTTAACACTAAAGCTCTGGAAAGTGTAATTTTGACAACAATATGTGAATTTTTTTTTTTTTTTTTATTTATTTATTTATTTTTTTTTTAATGCGTATATATTGAATAATTTTGTTTCTCTTGACTTTTATTAAATTTGTTGGAAGAATCCATACAAAAATACTGGCGAATAAGCTTCATTTAAACTTAATTTATGGAAAAATTTATCTACAATGCCTGACTGGTGTCAATTCGACACGGCAAAGACTTGAATTTGCCTATTTCATATTTTACTTTTCTGTATTTTTGTTTTATTACTTTTTAGTATATGGTACAGTAGAGAAGTCTTGGATCGCGGTGTTTTATTATATGTACTCCCCATCTGTCTGTGTAAGCTTTACCAACAACTGCCCCTAAAATTTAATTTCTTTCAAAAATAGTGCTTACGTTTAGGAGTTATGTTTCCTTAAATAGTTTTTGAGCTTGTTGTTTTTTCATTCGTATTTTTTTTTTTTTTTTTGGCTTTATATGAATCTAATTCAAATTGTCTCCTATGAGAATCCGTATTAAGAAATAAATAAACATTTCTCTAAGAAAATTGTCCAATGATGATTTAGAAGGTGAAAATTATCCAACATACATATTGAATCTAATAGTGAAAATTGTGTTGTTGTTGCTAATGCCACATAATTGGCAGTGTCAAATCAAGGCCCATGAAATTTTTCATGGATATTGGCAACTTTTAAATCTGTCATTAGCTGCAGCTTTGCATGTGACATGCAGGTGACAGTATAATTTGGTTCGGTTCCACCAACATTTTGAAGAAGTCAACACTGGGGATGGTAAGGTCCTCATTCTTCTCCTTCCACCAACCTCATGATAAGACTTTTAGTTTGATTCCAATGCTGCAAAAGCACTATACATTTACAAACATCCGTGCCTTATCAGTGGCTCAAATCCAGGCCCTACGGTGGTGCAGTCAGCATCACTAAATACTAATCGGATGGGCTTCGTAAAAATAGTATTCATATTCTATCATTTTGATAAGAAAGTGATGAGGACGCTGAAACGATGATTCTGAAAATTGGAATGAGTTTGTGGTCAGAGTAGGCTCATAGTCGAAATTATGTGTTTTTGGAAGTGCAACTAGTAGAATAACAACCCCAAATATTTTGTAAAAAAGTAATAGCCCAGCTTGTTATGCAAGTAGTAATGTGAATAATTACAGCGTTTTGAATGCTTAGTTTTTAAGCATATAATAAACTGCATAAATTTAGGATCTTGACGAGTACTTGAAATGATGTTTCGCATCTTTTAAAAGAGGAATTTTTCGCTTAAATTCGATTTTCTATGCACTTGGAAATCTAGAAGCGGATAATCTGAAACTTCAGTCATTGTATTTTCTTGTAAAGGTAAAAAATTCTGTAGATGAACGAAGTCCAGAGGAAAACTTTGGGGAAAGTGTCAAACGCTTTGACTTTTGATTTTCGATCAAAGCATCCTAATCAAGCAAGGCAAGAAAATTCGGTAATTATTCCTGAAATATAGCATCCTTTCACTAAAACTTGTTTAAGCTGTTACAATCTATGACAAAAGAAAACAATCGCTGAGTATTTTTTTCCTAGTAAGTTTCGCAATTATTTATTCAATGTGTATCATTGAAATCCGTTAAATATGGACAAAAATATTCGATAGTTTCAGGTTTAGGAACAAAATATATTGTAAACGCATTTACTGGACTAGGAAAAAAAATCAAGATCAAAGTCAGAGACTTTCTGGGTATGTAAATTTAAATATTAATCAGACGTTTCAAAATATGGGAAGCAATGGCACCGTCAATGTTTTTCTTGAAAACTCTGTCAAGTAGCTTACATATATATGTTGCATCACATATGAAATCCATATATAATAAAAATATGAAGATTAAAACGTTAAGAAATATAAGTTAACGAGTGTTTAAACTGTTTAGAATTAAGTGAGCTTTTAAAAATTCATTCACATCAACAGCAGTTTCTTGGTTAAAAATGCAGTAAAGCATTTTTAATAATAACTTATTTTACTACAATTCAAATCGATTTTAATTAAAACCTTTAACATTACCATAAAGATTTTGAAATACTAAATAAACAAGTTAAAAATGGCACTTATAATTGAATATAAAGTTATTCTAACCTTTTTTTTAAAGAGTTAAAATACGTGAATAAAATGTTAAATATTTTTGACATCATTTTTAAGAAAACGTTGTTAAAACTAAATAGAAAATTGCTTAATATATTGATTTTACATTTTCTTATTTGGTAAAAGAATAATTCATTGAAAAGAAGACAAAATGACGTTTTTCGACCAATATATATTTTCATATTTTTAAATATGATTACATCATTTCTATGCAGTTAAGCGTAAGAATATATAACGATAATTTAGAAATTCAAAGTTAAATGAAGAAAATTGAAAAAAAAAAAATAAAATAAATAATTTTCCTTTCATTTCTATGTTGGTGGCTTATGTTTTTCTACGTTTTATGTTATCAATATTTCATGGATTAATCCCTGAGGGGAAACAAACTATTTAACTTTATTTGATGCGAAAGATCTTACCACTGTAAGTAAAATGTATGGGGGATCATTTAGCTGAAGTGCAGATGAATTTCAATTTGCCTTTTTGAATGCGGATATTTGCAAAATAAGTACTTTCCTTCAAATTCCTTCAGAAATCATTGAAGGAACATAAAAGGAAGTATTCTGCCTGAAGTTCTGAAAAAGTTGACTTAAGAAAATTTTCTTAGAGGTAGATCTTAAAGTAGCTGATAAGGAAGAAATGCAAAAAAAAAAAAAAAAAAAATGAAATTTGGTATTTTTATTTAGAATATTTTTTTTGAGACAAAGATTTTGCAATTTTAAGGATACAATAATTTTAAAACAAATCTCATTTTTTCTTCATTTCTTGTGTTTCTCTGCAACGAAATTTTAAATAAAATCATTAAAATGCCCATTAACTTTTTAAGAAACTTCCAAAAATCTAATTTTCAAGTTTACTTACTGAAGTATTATAACGACTAGACGTCTGTAAGGTGTGTAATTACATAAGAAAACGAGTGTTTCTAAATTTATTTATTTTTCTTCAAAATTAATACATACACTTTTACAATTACTATTAAAATATAATACATTTTTTATAGTTCTTATGCAATTTATATAACGAGGGTTATAGTTTGATAATACACAGACAAAAATATTCTTTTTTAATTTAAGTAATGCAAATATTTAGTTAGAATGGAAAACATAATTTTCCATTTTCATTTTTCAAATTGTTATTCAGTTTAGTTCATTATTTGTATCATTATTTAAGTTTGAATCGTAAAGTATATTTATATCCTAATTTATGAGGGGATAAAATTGTGCAGACAATATATTGCAAGATATCGTCATCCAAATATATATGAATGCTACTAATTTCACAGTTCTTAGTATAAATTTTAGTATGATGGTGTAATTTGAAATGTAATTCAACTCTCTCAAATTCCCTTCAATTCATTGGAACTATAAAATAGGTTCCTGTCTCTTCGATATTCCACAAAACTAAAAAACAAACTCAAATTAGATTCGACAATGTATTGGTTTGAAATGTAGGATTAACAACTTAAACTTTCTTCCTTATTTTGCATGTTTTAAAATTCAGAAATATATTTCTGTAAATGTATGGATAAAACAACGTAAATTAAGTATTTTATACATGTAGCAACAGTACCAGTCATTCCTCGATGACGTAGAAAAGTGCTATTTACAGAACTACAGACGAAAATACTTCGCCATATTTGTCTGTTTTTAAACGAACTTTTTCCGGCTCTCCATTTAGAGTCATGTCTATTTCCCTATCTCTACCTAGCATGTTTTAGGTTTTGCTAATGTAAAATAAATAAATAATTATCAAACGCTATACTTAAATCATATATACATTTTGTACCTTAATTAAACTTGAGACACGGTGGAATATTAAAAATAAGACCAACTCTAATTGAATCTAGGCCTTTTCCCGTACCCCTCGTAGTAAGCTTAATATACAGATGTAATCATTATCAAATTTATTTGAGGTTAAAGCATTTAATCACAAATATATGTTTACTAATAAAATGACAATGAGTAGCGTATATATTTAAAGAATAAAAATAGTATTTAATTTTAAAATATATATGTATATCAAATAGTATATGAATATTGTGTAAAAATAAATATAATAAAATCAAGTATTGATTCAAAGAAACAGGTTAACATAATGAAGAATTCTATTTAATAAAATAATAGTATACTGCGTAAATCCAAGACATATTTAAAAAAAAAATAGACCAATCAGAAAATAAAGCATAAAAATGAAAGATATTTTAATCAGATGCTACAAAAGAAAACCTAAGAAATTTAAAAAATTAATAGTCAGAAAATTCATAACACGGATCTGTTAACACATATTAATTATGATAAATAGGAAGATGAGAATTTTGTAACCACTCAAATTTCCCTAATATTACGTTCTTCAATAATAACTTCCTTAAAATATACCTTTTTGTTATCATATTTTTTTTTCTTTCTAAATTTACAGCATTTACTAATAAATAAACGTAGCTAACAATCTTAATACCAAATATTTTCTTTAGTTTAGGAGAAGTTATGATACGTTTGTTAGATCTCTACACGCGGGAAAGGATATAAAATATTCAGTACACTTTTATACTTCAAACAACCCAATGATTCTCTTAAGGCTGTTTTCGGTTAATGTTAAAATGTTAAAGAATAGGACTCCAATTTGGAACACTTTTTCAGATATAAAAGAAATGAAAAAATAATATGATATTCTGGCTTCACTATCCTTTAGGGAGCAGCATTTTTTATCATGCTTCCCATTTTTAACCGAGTTGATTCATTCTTTCAGGTATAAAATGTGTTCCGCATTTTTTATCCCATACCGTGATGTTAAATAGGCTTTTCCTTCACGTATAAAAACAAAAAATTGGAAATTGGGTCATTTTTCTTTCTGAAAATGTGCTTCGCGTTTAGTTAGAGCTCTCGTACATTTATCGAAGACGGCCTTAATTAGTTACAAGAATATATATTATATCTATAGAAATATGTGCTATATCTACAAAAAAAGATCGATCGATATATTTTTATAGATCTTCAGAAATTTATAAATTATAAATTCAGTTCTCTTCATGCATTTTCTTATAGTTATTATCTTGAAACAACTTTGCGTATATATTTTATTAAAATATTTTACAATACTTTTTTTTTGTAATCCTTAACTACAATCTAAATTTTCTTTTCCACTCCAATAACTTAATAACAAATAGCTTGTTTACTTATTAAATTCTTGTTCATTTCACTAAAACTAACATAATCAATTGATGAGCTTAAAAAATATTTAAAACTTATAAAATTTCTAAAAGTCTCAGTCTGTAGAGTTTTATATCGTGTCAATAATATCTAAGAGGTATACAATTTAAGAATTGCATCAAGAGTTTAAAAAAAAATAACTTCACTGAATGATTTTTAAAAATTTTAGTTATAAAATCTCGAGGATTCTCATCCACATAAACGCCAAACATTTTACTAATTGAGAACTGGGACTCATTAAAAATACATTTTTCAACCAGTGGAGCACAAACAAAAGGAGAAAAATAACGATGTTTTTCTTTTTCAGATAATGCTGTTATTCGAGAACATATCGTAACGTATTTTAAGGATTTTTATGTTCTTAAAGAGGTAATAATCGTAAAATTAATGGTCATATTTATTTATAAAACAACACAATATGCATCAAAGGAAGTAAATAAATTATTATTTTGACCAGTGTGTTTCCTTCAGCTTCATTAACTTTAATAAAACCAAGCATAAAAGTGTGCTACTATTTTCTCAATTTATTTCATTCCTTAAAGTATTTATATTTAATAGAAAATTATCTTCCCTTTTCCAAATAATTTATATTATACGAAAAACTACATATTGTCGAATAATTAAACATTTTTAATCAAATAATGAGTTACAAATGTAACAAGCTTACACATTGATTCAAACAGCTCAAAACGTGATAATTAAAAATGAAAGTTTAATATATTTTCATTTTCAAATATAATCGTTTTCCTCAAAACTACGTTAACGTTTTTACAAACGAACAGTGGTCCACAAAAATGTTTGTACACTTGCAATATTCTACAAAATTTAATGTGTTTTCAACTAATAAAAATTAGTTTTCCGGAATTGTTTCTTTTTATGATATATGCAACTTGTTCTTAATGGAATAACATAACCAATTTTTTAAAACATAATATAACTATTATTTTCAGAAATTAATAATAAAAGAAACTACTAAAAATTATGCCACAAAAGTATTTGTACACTTTAAAAAAATCTCAACATAGCTTTGAATACTGTATTTCTTTCTTAATTTAATGCTTAGTAGGATATATTTGAGCTCTTACAATAACTTTCAACCGCCTTGGTGTAGATTTCATGAGATTTATATAATTTCTGCATCAATGTGTTCCTCTATTCTACTGTGATTATTGTTTTTACTTCACATTTTTTTTATATGTCATGTTTTCTTTTTCTAAATAAAATTTCCACGAATTACAAGGCTTTAATTTAGGAGATGTTTTCAGAATTAAGGCCAATTATAGAGACACCAGTAGCGTACATTGAAAACAGTGTACTTGGACTCGTTATCTTGTTAAAAATGAAGTCATCTACAACATCCAAATTTTGGTAGGATAATTTGAAATTGTTCTTCAAAATATTTAAATAAAGCTCATGATTCACAATACCATAAAAAATACCGAATTATCTAATCCTGAAGCAGATATGGACTCTTACGCAAAATCACCTCCATCTCCTTGTTTCAGTATGGAGGAGGAAGTGTTCTTATTCACAATAATTTATTGGGATTAAGTTCCTCATTTTTCCGTACAAACTATTATACACCCATCGGAACCAAAAATGTTGAATTTATTCTCACCCCATCCAATGTGCTTTTGATTTTGAGTTTTCAGAAATTTAATCCCAAGAATCTATTTGGACAGTGAAGCACAGTCCTTAAAGACGAAGGGGACAGTGACGACTTCAAGAATTCAAATATACTTTTAACCTTTAGAGGACGGCTGGTCGATAGTGCCACCAAAAAGAATAGCCCCTTAAAGGACGGCGCTGGTCGGAGTAGCGACCAAGCTCTTCTTTCCCCCTTTTAACAGCTTTCGGATCACTGCGGTTCCTATTAGAATCTAGGGACGTCAATCACTAGACCGGTCTCTTTTGTATTGAGAAGGGGGAGGGGTGTTCCCTCTTTCCCACTTATGTAGATTTCCCTCTTTTTCCCTCTTATGCCCTTTCCTCACTAGGAGATTTAATTTTTACACAGTTGTTATTGTAAGAGGTTTTTTCTCGCCTTTACTTATTCATCTCTCTATATTTTTTCTCATTTTAAATTAACTTGATTTCTTTAAAAAAAAACAGAAGAGAAAATGCCAAAACGGAAAAGAGGTCTGATCACTGAAGAGATCCAGAAACTTTTGATTGATTTAGAACACGAAATTTTTGACGATTCAGATTTGATTGTGAAATAGAAAATGAAGAAGATTTAGATCAATCTATAAATTTTAACGTAGTTGCAGAAGATGAACTTATCTCGCAAGAGCAAAACGAAATATTCTGGGAAAATCCACAAATATTCCATAAAGCAAAAATTTTGCATTTACCTGTAATTGTTAATCGATTATCATAATTTTCAGCATACATAGGAACAATTAGATCAAAGATGAACATTATCATATAATTTTAATCCTTGAAAAATGTGCTTGGTGTAAAAATCTAAACTTAATCTTAAGATTCAATAATTATTATGAAATCTAATGCATCAAAACATAATGAATTATCGATGCAATAAAAAAATGACATTTATCAATTTTTTTATTTACTTAACAGAGAAACAATTATAAATTGATTATGTTCAATAGTTATAAGATCTTTTTAACTCACATATAGTTAATGTAATTTTGTTATTTGTTAAAGAATTATGTATGTGTCTCAAAGCAAATATTTTCCATTATAAACAGATAGAGAGCTTCATAGTACTATATGATTATAAAATAGCCCATTATCGATTTGAGATTTTATATTATGACAAAAAGAGACAGGCTAAAATTTCCTTTTTCTTTTCATTTTTTTAATTCATTTTATGTGTCTAAATGTTCAAAATGATTATATTATTATTTTCTTTTCAAAATTAATTAATTTAAGAGTTAACACGATAATTTGAGTTTGTATGCACGAAATTACTGCGTTTAACAGAATAAAAATAAATCTAACATTTTCAACATTTTAAAACATTTACTGAAAATCAAAATATAAATAAATTTTACCTTGGATAAATTCATTCAAACTTGCTTTAGGTTATTATAACTTTGAATGAAATGAAATAAGCGTTTCCTTTTTTGTTCAATAGTTTACATTATGAATAGTGTTTTATAAAATAATCAATGTTTTATACTATTTCATTCAATGCCTTTAATAATATTGAAAAAGAAATCTTGGTGGAATGTGGTTTAAATTCGTAGGAAATGCCTCCGTTAAAAGGAAAAGAAATTTTTTGAACTGAAATCAGTAGTAATTATCACATGCGATTTCAAAACACATGTTTCCCTAAGAAAAGGAAAATATTCGTTATTTGGGGACTTTCAAACTTAGAAAGTTCTACTGTATTGGATAATTTTTT
>BMAV01020998.1:0-20153 GCA_019973955.1 Trichonephila inaurata madagascariensis | reverse complement strand
TGATTATCAGCGTGAGCTAGAGGTGTAGGATTTGTAAAAGGAATAGACATTTTAAATTCTTAATATGACTTTATTAAGAATAGAACTTAAATGTCTAACAATTTAGATAAATTTAAATAACGAGAATCTAGAATGAACAAACACACACAAAGATAGTTAAACCGAATCGCGTAAATTAGACCACTTTCTCTAAATAATTATTTAATCCGCCTACTATCACTTCTAATAATATATTATGTCCTAATATCAAATAATCAGTTCTACCTTAATCCTACCTAAAATTCGATATCTATATGGAAACGTCTGGGCGCGTGTAGAATGGTATGCACCTTGTAGTAATAGCTGGGTTCCCAGGTAACTTCACGAGTGGCTGTCAATTTACGCTTGTATCTCTTCAAACATAACATTCCCCAAATAGCCGTTCTGCTTACTGAAACTTCTGTTCTTTTAAAAGCTATCTTATTTGCATTTCTTGTTCACATTTCGCTTCTTGGGTTTTGGTTCGAAAATAATTGCCCTTAATCTTGGCCACCAAAGAACCCAGAGGTTATGTTAAAGAAAAGACGCGTGAGCCCGTCAAAAACTGAAATTGCTAAATATAGAAAATTGTGAAAAACGCTGGGAGATTTGTATGTAAGAGTTGAAAGGTTGTAGAGGGCGCGACATTAGTGGAAGTGTACAAGCTACCAACAGGCAAAATAATTTTCTTCAATATGGCGTGATAATTTTAAACTACCACTTTTAAAATAAAAGAAAATTCTTCAAGACTTTTTAAATGCACCTGTCCCATTGCAAGGGGATGAAAATTTTAGTTCTTTAAATAACTTAAATTTTCATTTCCTTGTTGAAAATATAAATAAAAGTTTGATGTGGAATGTACATCCCCTGAACAGAGTTCGAAATTACCACGTTCTGCGTCAACGACTTTACAATTGCGTGAGTGAATTAACGTCGCACGTTTTCGGAAAAGTATGAATAACTTAGCAACTTTTAAATTTCAATTCGATTATTTAATTCTATTAAATGATCATCTGACTGAGTGTATTATTTTCATGTCTTCCAAATTAAGTTACAGAGTTTCCTTCCCATTTGATAAATTTCCTTCTTAAATCACCACCTACAGTAATCCTACCGGTAAAGATAGGAAATAGAGTTCTATTTTAGGTACCTGCCAAAAATTCATCAAAATAGTCTATTCCAAAGTTTCAGTTCTGTATTAAATTAGCACCTGATATATATGAATAGAAAAAATTTTTGTTTCACTGCTACATAATCTATCATAAATGCCTTTTAAGGTTAATGTCAACTTGATGTCAACTGATTTGAATGTCAACTTTAAAAATTGAATCGTTTTAAAAGGGACGCTAGATGGCGTTGATGTGAAATACTGTTTTGATTAGAATTTCCGACCTCCGTAAAGGAATATGATCTAACCTTTTACAGATGGAATATCCTACATATATACGATGAAAGTTGAAGAATATTGATTAAAAAGATAAATTTTGCTTTATTTAATAGCAACAATATTGTCCAACTTTACAATTTCAAGTGGAAGAATTAGTAAGATATAATAAAGTCCCAACAACATCTCTATTAGATTCTAAACTACGAAATATGATGTTAAAATTGATATTTTCCTGAAAAATAAAATATTTGGTATTGAAAAATTAGAAGACAGGAAGTATTTAAGGGAACAAAATTACTGGAAAAAGATTGGCTTAAAATAATAAGATAAAGAATATGAAATTATAGCTAGCCAAAAGAAATATTCCGAGAAATAGTTAAATGCAAAGGAAGAAATATTGCATATTTTATCTCTCTCTCTGAAATTGAAAATAAACGAAATAAAAATCAAATGAATGGATCACAAACTATTAATGAAAGGAATTTCACAAAAAAGTCTAAGACCCTTATATTACGGAAATTCTTAACACATTTTTCTTATGAGTAGCAATTTTAAGAATTTTGTAGCCAGTATGAAAATGTTTTTCACATACTTATGAGAAATTCTGTAAAAAATAAGATATATATTCTTATTTGAAAATATATTATTGGAGAAAGACACATTAAATTCTAGTAAGGGGTTTCAATTAACGCATAGAAATGAAAATTATGACCAATGCATTAAGTAGTTGAGTAAAAGATTTGGGAGAGGCTCATAATAAATAGTCACTTTACAAACGTATTGAATTCACATAATTAGTTAAAAATTCAAGCAGTATAAAAATGAGTGTATCGAGAGAGACAGCGGTAATGCACCCAGATAGTTTTTTAATGCAATGCTAGCGCCATCTGTTAGGTAATATGGAAACTAAAATAGTTGAATAGCCTATCTATTTTCGTACCGCTGTATTAGTCGAACGATTTTTGTTGAAGTTCTTATTGCATTTATTTACATTTTTGAAAATTTTCACTTTTGGTTTATTGTTATTTTATTTCATTTATTTATTTGTATGCTTTATTTTCTTAACTGTTTTATTATTTTTCTTGTTATTCCAATTAGTCTATTTTTTTTTAGTTTATTGTAATCAACTTTTTCATTCTTATTGTTTTCTTAAATCGAGGCTGAAATGAATGTGCATAGCAGAGACTTGCTCGTTTTGTGGTCAAGTGTTCACTCTCCCTTTCTGTTTGAAAAGTCATTAAAAAAAATGTCAGTCATTTCCTGGACTAAAAACATACCAAAGAAGATTGAAAAACAACCTTGATATTTCTCTACACAAAGAAAAAGGTACACTGCCGATACACTCAAAAATCCAACTACTGAAGAAGTTAACAATATTAAAGAAGGATTACTGTAAAATTCACAAAAAATTACATCCATCAAAGCATACTTATATTGTAATCAAAACAAATAGTTCCTAACTGGAGAGGGGTTCCTGCTCTCAGTTCAGTTAAGAAATAAGATTAATTTTTTTTTCATTTTTGTGATTCTTTATTCTTTCAAATCATTCGAATTTAACTACTGCAATAAATATACAATTAAAATAAGATATACTGGTGATTATATTTGATCTCAATATATTGTAATGTGTGCATTGGAAAAAAAATAGCAAAAGTGTTATATTAATGTGATATTAATTAATGTACATATAGATGTATTTATATTATATTGAGAAAGTTATATTTTTAAAAAACTACTTGATAAGTTGACATATTATACTTAATTATTTTGGAAAAAAGAATAGAATTTTAATCTTGGTGAATTAATTTCTATATAAACTAAGGTTATATTTCTAATATTTTATGCTTTAATTTTCTTCATGCATAGCAAAAGTATAGATATTTTAGTGAAATTTACTTAATTCTATATATTTGACTTTTTCAGACATATTTTATAAAACAAATTATTTTTCATTAAGTAAATTAATTGCGCATTAAACTGAAGTTTGATAAATAATCATGAGATATATTAACAAAACTAAATAATATTTTGGAGAATAGGTGGCGCTAGAATTGCATTAAAAAAAGTACTTGGGTGCATTAGCGCTGTCTCGATCCACTCCTCTGTCAAAACGTGTAGAAATTTGTATGGCAATTTAGAAACAATAACTAGATTGCTTGAAAATTAAATGCAAGTATTACAATGAAATCTTTTGAAATTAATTTCCGAATGAGTGATTCTTTATTAACGCCACATTTCAGTGGTTGATTGATTGAATATTGGCGTTGCACTTTCCAGCTACACGAGGGCTTTTGGCGACGGACCACATAATTTTAAACCATAGTCAAGTGACGTGGACGACATCTGAGCTGGCACCCTCTCTCCTAACTACCACACCACATCAACGGGAATACGTTTCAGCTCTAGATAGATTTAACATGCATCGCTGCCCTACACGGCGCGTCTTTAGTGATACCGGGCTCGAACTCGTGACAAGGCCAGCCACGATCCACACTTCAGTGGCACTAAGCTTGAAATCATGGCATGCAGTCTAATATCATTACCACTAGGCTACCGCGGCATTGGCCTTACTGGTGCAATTCTATTGCAAAACAAATTTTTTCAATTTGAATTACCACTTTTTAAATAAAAAAAAATTTGTGAAGTATTTTTAAATTTCACTGTTTGGTTGCAACAAGATGAAAATCATAGTTCTTTAAAGAACTATTATTTTCATTTTGTTGATCAAAATATAAGTAAGAGATTGAGGTGTTATGTACATCCCTTGAACAGGTTTCGAAATTACCACGTCCGCCGTCGAAATGAAGTTGCTAAATTTGGAAAAATGTGAAATATGCCTCAAAGATTTGAAAGTAAGAGTTGAAAGGTTGTAGAGGGTGTGACAATAATGGAAGAGTACAAAATACCAACAGGCAAATCAATTTTTTTCAATACGACGTAATAATTTTAAACCGTCATTGTTTAGATAAGACAACATTCTTCAAGACTTTTTAAATTCAACTGTCTTTTTGCAAGGGGATGAAAATATAAGTTATTTAAATAACTTAAAAATAAATTTCCTTGTATAAAATATAAATAAGAGATTGAGGAGGTATGTACATGCTTTGCACAGGAGATTCGAAATTACCACGTTCACCGCCAATGGCCTTACTATTACATGAGAAAATGTTTATTAACGTCTCGGTAATGTTCTAGAACTCTAAACCTTCATTAGGAATGAATGAAAATATTTTATATATTGCATGAATCTACTGGAGAAAAAATAAATAATTTCTGATTGAAACAAAAAAAACATCAAATATTTTCATATTAACATCAGCAACTGACTAAAATAATGCATTTGATAGATTTTAATATGCATTAAATGCATTTTCTGTTAGTGCAGGAAAAAGGATCAAAATTTTAAAAAGAAAAGGCGTCGTTTTAATTGCTTTCTGCGTACCTATATAAATTCTCAGAGACGAATCAAGATTAAGCCACGTAAAAGATGCAGGAATATATTTCATCTTGCATTTGTTTGTATACTTAAGTAAAAAATCTACATTGATAATGAAACAGATACTACAGTACTTCTCGAACTTTTTATACTTGCGACCCAATTTTCAATCACAATTTTCATCGCACCTTCCTCCATACAATAACATGAATTGAATTCAATAATAATATACTTCGACGTAAAGCTACACTACACAACTTTAATTATAAACAGTATATATTATCAAGATAAATATTAAACATTGTATATAATTTTATGACACACATTCCCATAGGGTCACTGGTAATTATTAAACTTGTTCTTAATTTAGCAGTGTTGAATTAATTATGAAACACATTGTGCAATATGTGTATTATTGTGTATTATTTCAGTGTAAATCTGTATTTTATGATGTCAGAATGCATTTTGTTTTGCTTCCTTTCAGTAAATTATTAATATTTTTAAAAAAATAATCTTTTGTTTTCGATTTTTTGATATACTCGCGCCCCCCTTGTAGGATTATCATGCTACCCTAGGGGGCGCGCCCCACAGTTTGAGAAACACTCAGTTAATCTAATTAAAAATATAAGAGTGTGAAATTTGTCAGGTTTATTTTGTTAGTCACTACTTGGATATTCAACCTTATAAAATATCCGGGCTGACTAACATTTCTTACTAAAGCTTTAAAAAAAATTTCAAGTATATAATGACATAAAAAAAATCATCCTGTTTACAAAATACAAATCTGTTTTACTCTTTTTTTTTATCCATGTTTTACTTTTACAAGTAACAATCTCCTTACATAAAATCTTCCAAATCCTTTTAAACTGAATATTTTTTTTTTACCTTTCAGTTTTCCTACATAAGATCATTCAATTTAGAAACTTTAAATGTAGGTTTTTATTTAATCAGGGAAGAAAAAGAGAATCTTTAAAAAAAATGTTTTGAAGAACGGTGCATACAACTTGCGGTTATTTTCTAAAGGAAACATGAGACAGAACTACTTTTGAAATTGCTTTTTATCCTTTTTTCTCAACTCACATTGAGGAAAATTTAAATCTCTCAAATGCTAAAAATTAATTAAAGAGTATAGTTTCTCTCTCTTACTTAAAATTAATTTATACCTTAATGGAGAAATCGTGTTGGAAGACAAATAAGTAATTTTAGCTGCCTAACTTGGTAAATGTAGTACTTTTACAAGAGATAATTCTATTATTTTCATTTTCAGTATAACTATTTTGCTTATAAACATTTTTTTTTCGAATTTTTTCTATTCTAAAACAATTTCCAAATTTCTGTGATAAATTAGTTAAATTTTAAATTGTCAGTAAGCAAGGAAAGATTTTTAAAATCCTTAGTTGAAGAAACTAGAAACAAATTCATTTAAATTGATTTTTTGAAATCGCAAAATATCTTAATTTTTTTTCCTTTTATCTTTCTTTTGTTAATTTTTAATGATTGCGCAAACTAATCTAATTATCCATTTTTTATAACTTGTATTTACAGAAATAAACTTCGAAAAAGCTCCATGATGCTTAAAATTTAAATAAACTCGTCTAGCATAACATGCAATGAATGCATTGGCAGGGCTTTCATTTGCACTTAATGATTCATGTGTAAAAGTTGTTGACATGATTCTGACCGCACGAAGAGAATAAGTATATTTTGTACGCCGAATGACAGTCGGAACAAGATGCATGGAACATTCAATATCAGAAATAGTTAGGAAAATCAATCTACAGAGATTCACAGTATTCCAAAAATAACGAATTTCAAGCATAACTTTTCACCACTGATAACGCAAATAACATGGCTGCCCGCGTGCATTCAATGATCGAGACCAGCTACTTGTGCATAGAATTGTCATTTTCAGCATACAAGCAATAATGCGTGCAATAATCGCATGAATCAATAAGAACCGACGAAGGATGTGTCCGTTAGAACACTGCGGCGAAATTTGACTTTAATGGTTTATGGCAGCAGAAGATTGACTCGAGTACCTTTATTAACAACACGACATCGCGTGCAGTGCTTCTGAGCTCATGACCATATCGATTACACATAAGACGATTTGAAAACCGTGAGATGAGTCAGGTTACACTTACTAAGAACCGATGGTATGGTTCGAGTGTGACCCAGAACCACAAAGCCATGAACCCAAGTTGGAATCAAGGCACTGCGCAAGCTGGTGATGGGAGCAAAAGGGTATGCACGGTTTTTACATGGAATGGACTGGACTGGATCCATCTGGTTCAACTTAACCGATCAATGATTGGAAAAAACAATGTTGAACTATTTATTGCAGACAACTTGCAACCATTCATGTACTTTATATATTCAAACAACGAAGGAACAATTATGGATGACAATGTGCCATGTCACAGGGTCACAACTGTTTGCGATCAGTTTGAAGAACATTCCGGATAATTCAAAAGAATGATCTGCCCCCTACTAGTTCTCTCTATGTGAATTCCTTTGAACATTTATGGAATATAATTGAAAGGTCACTTCATGCACAAATTCCAGCACTGGCAACACATACATAATTATGGACTTCTATAGAAGTGGAATGGCTCAATATTTTTGCGGGGAAGTTCTAATCATTTGTTGAGTCCATGACACATTGAGTTGCTGCTGTTTACTAGGCCAAAGAGGTCAAGCACGATATTAGGAGGTATTCAATGATTTTTGTCAATTCAGTGTACTATTTGAAGAAGGTATGTTATCGAATATCCATGCAAAGATATTTGAAAGTAAATTATCAATTTGAGAAACAAACAATAATAATCAAATATTAGAAAAATAATACAAGTAAAATGTTTTTTTTTAAAAAAATGTCTTGAAAAAATGGTTTAGAAACAAATTGAAAAATTGCCCTCAAAATATAAAGAGGGCTTATAAGCAACATTAAACAGCATATAAATGATAAAAATAATATAAATATATTTGAACTATTGTCCTACATCAGGATTTAAGTATAAATGTAAAATGGTCAAAGTTCATCAAATAAACTTGATGCTAATTGAGAATATGGTTATAAGTTTTAATTAGACCATGTTTTATATGTATATACATATTTTTATATGTACATTTTACATATTTTTTTTCTTTGCATTATATTTCCAGCTTTATTTTATGTTTCTCAGTTGAACAGTTGACTTCATTCAGAAAACAGTTTTTATTATTTAGGTATGTTATGTACAATCAGTTTTGTTTAAATACCGTAAAAAATCCTGCGTATAACACGCACCTATACTTTCAAGATGCAATTTAAACTTTTAGTTATATTCGCCATGTAACGCTCACTCCTTTTTTACGAAGAAGCCTGAAATATATGTGCGCAATACTCTTACATTTTGAAGTCATTTATTCAAGGTATTATTCCATGCTTTTGGAAAAAATAGTATATTTCTAGATTTACCACCCTTTAAGTCCATAAGGAATGCTATTCATTTTAAACAAGCAGTATTTTTATCTATGTAGATGTCTAAGATTTTCTTTTCCCATCTTATTTTATTTTTAAGGCTCTCGTTTTTATAATCTGCGTATAACGCGCGCCCGTAAATTTCGATCTTACTTTTTGTGTTAAAAGTGCTCATTATACACTAAATTTTACGACTCATAATATATTATGTCTATATATAAATGTATACGTACACTTATGTCCCTAAATTAAGAATAATTCAATATCACATGGAAATCGAACTCTGAACTAAAATTTTCACCTGAAGAAGGATCACACACATCTTCAATAAAGTGCAAATTACAGAAAACCATGAGATGGCACCGATAGTACGTCCCATTGACAAGAGTGCAAAAGAGGGATATATAAGGAATGGTGATAAAGAAGTAAAATTGTTCACAAGCTTTTTACAAACCACTGAGTGACATAACCCAATAGTAGTTATGACTCAGAAAAAGCATGTGGATGTATTTAAAGTTGTAAAATTATCACCTCCTGGAATGCAGCGTATTCAGATGGAAGTATCCTATGACCAAAATGTCGTCTCAGGATCAAGGAAATGTCAGTATACATTACAGTACTGATCTCCCTCAAGTTACAAAGCCGAATGAAGACCGTTATTTGGCAGTAACTCCAAAAAGAAGCAGGCGGGGGGCAGCAACCGACCTGTCTCGTCAGCTATCTGCAGCCACAAGTACGACAGATTCTAAACGTTTCAACAACAGACGTTTGGGATATATTGGTGTATACGCTCGCACTCTATTCAGATGTGTTCCACTCACAACTCACTGTCTCCAATGGTTGCCCTGGAGTAGAGAACATGCAATGTGCGTGCGTGCAGATATCGTCACAGTGGGCATGTGTGATGTATTTCGTCTAGTCCTGGTTTAGCTTGAAGTCTGATTCACGTCAGACTTTCATATGGAGAACGCCTGGTAACCATCACCTCCAAGGCAACATCATTGAACTGCACAGTTATGGTGGTTAAGTTTTCTCGTTTCTGGAAAATTTTACTATGTTCCAGAATATATCTGCATGTTCAAATCGGAACCATGACAAGACAAACTCTTATAGAGACATCATTCTGAAACAACATTTACGTTTGCTTAGGGGTTCCATGAGCACAGAGTTTGTGTTTATAGAAGGCAACGCCCGTCTTCGCCAATTAAAATCGTAAGCGAATATCTTCAATCTAAGTTTATTACCCCCAATAGAATGGCCAGCATTCTCACCTGGCTTAAATTCGACACAGCATGTGTGGCATATGCTTGACCAACAAGTTTCATCCCTTAAACCACGTCCTACTTGTGTACCGGAACTTCGGGGAGCATTGCTTGCAGTGTGAGGAGTAACCTTCCCCAAGATCAGCTCCATAATTTGATATTTAGCATGCCTATGTGTTGTTCAGACTGTATTTCATTACATGGGTGACATACAATATATTAATTACCATACCAATTGTGTAATATTAAGTTTTTGCAAAGTATATTTTGTAATTGCTCAAAGGAGCAAAAATCGTTGTTTTTATGAATGGTATCACACATACGGAATCTTTTTCAATTTCTACTATTAGCTCACACTCTATATATTTGTTTATTTATTTATTTCTCTTGGTGGAATTTTCAATCGTTAATAAAATACATTTTAAAGCGCTCAATTGAGCTGAAATTTTATATACATAATTATTTTGAATGACAATTAATAATTTAATTATAAATAATAAAAATTAATTGATTAAAACTAATTATTTAAACAATTACAAATACGGCCACGTTGGCATCATTTTTGGCAACTTGTGTGAAAACTTGGAAATGGATTTTTCTCACGTTTTAAAGCATTCAGTTGAAATGAATTTTTATAAACATTATTGTTTTGGATGACAATACGATACTTTCATAATAATTACTAAAAATTAATTACCACTTAATGTTGTTACTATGTCATATATACATACATATTTATAATAATTGTAACTATTTAATAAAAAGTAGCTTTAATAAAAGTAATTTTATTATTTATCTTTCGTTTAATAAATGAGCTTTAATGAATAAGTCCTGTTTGTTTTGTTTCTGAAACTTTATTCCCCGGACCTGGCATCATCCTTAATTTATGGATATGAGTGTATTTATAAATGCAAACAATATATTCACAATTATTAATACTGACTACGTAAATTATATACAAAAATTAATTTCCTATTAACACTGCACTATATACCTTTTTTTAACAGATTTTGGAAGAAATTTAACATTAGAAGCAAAAAAATTATTTTTGTTCAAATTAAATGATTAAGTTGATTATGAAAAAAGTCAGTTTCAAAAACCATTATCAATAGAAGAAAATTAAAATGGAATATTTTAAGCTTTAAGTTTTATAAAATACTCAAATGTTAATAGTTTTTGAATATTTCAACTCATTTATATTTCTTGAATTATAGAAAATATAAGATAGTCGGAATTAAAAATTGGCTCTTTTCTGAGTTGTAGTTATTTTTCCAGGTAAACTATAAAAAAAAATTCTGAAACTATTAAATTTCACTATTTAAAAAGATAAAATGAAAAAGTACTTTTAGACTTAAATCCATCCCAACTCTTAAAGTATATATATTAAAGTATATACAAAGAAATTTCGATATTTCATGACAGAAATAAAAAGCCTTAGGGAATAGAAGACACTTGCTTCTACAAAAATAAAAGTCTGAGAAAAACGAATTTGAAATTTGTAAAGGTTTACGTTTTAAGACTGATAGCAAGCAGAAAACTTCAAAGATGTCAAATACTAATTGGATATCAGGTTTCAGATTTGCAGCTAAGCTTCCAAATCATATGGATTAAAAAATTTTTTTTGGGGATACTTTGTAGTCTTGTTTGTCACTTTTAATTTTGTGACATGTAGATGTTTTCAGAATGGGATAAGAAAAACAAAAAATAAAAAAAAAAAAACTTTAATTTTTTTTTTTTCATCATTACAGCTAACTAAAATTATTTTATTGGTAACCCATATATATATCTTCTTAACATATAGTAAAACCACTAAAGTCCATTGGCATTCCAATAATTTTTGAACGACAAGAGTTAGAATTAAAAAACGATGTTTCAGTATAGTAAAGGTGCCATGCACTATTGCAGTACAAATAATTGCAGCATCACTTGGGGGATAAATGTGGTGTTCTCTCAAAAACAGTACGATATATTTGAAAAGAGTTAATTGCAACGTTTTTTTTCTTCTTTTGCAATATAGCAATGATGCTAAACATCTTGTGTACAAAAATGATACAAATGAAAAGCACAAAGCATGCATGTGATTGATCTCCTGGAAGTGGAACAAAATTGCACTTTCCGGTAACGATTCTGATCAATGTATCATACTCAAAATGATGTCCATCAACAACGATACACATCTGGACATGGGTTTGCATTTCACGTTGCAATACCTTCAGCATTGCACGTAACATGGCACAAGCATCCGTAATAAGGTTTCGAAAGTTCTACAGTATTGATGGAGGAGTTACATGCACTCTTCGTTTGATGTATCCCCACAGTAGAAATTCCGATAGGTTCAGGTCAGATGACCGGGCGCGTCATTCAACGCAATCACCATACCCCAGTGGTTTTCAAACTGTGGGGCGCGCCCCCTAAGGGTCGGGATAAACCTACGAGGGGGGTGCGAGCATATTGAAAAATCGAAAACAAAAGATTTTAAAAAATTATACATTTACTGAAAGTAAACAAACAAGCTATATTTTGACATAATAAAAAAGTAAAATATACATTTACACTGAGAAAACAAACTTGTAAAAATATCAATACTGGGCAATGTATTTTACAATTAATTTAACAATACTAATTTAAGAACAAGTTTATTAATTACCAGTGACCCCATGGGCTTGCCATATATAAAATTATATGCAAAAATTAACACATATCTTAATCCATTAAATACGGAATAAAAATTCCGCGATTCGTTCCCCAATGCCACTGTTTAACACGTAGGCAAGCCTATGGGGAGTATTGGAGGATGGGGCGGAGGGGGTTAGAAAATTAATAAATAAGTAAATCCTTCGCAAACACTGTCAAGTTCACTTTACTGCATTCCAAAACCTTCGGAATAATTTTATGGATAGCGGTTCTCAGAAAAGATCATATTTTGGAAGGACGTATATATACGTCCGGGGAAATTAACGCACTGGTTGAGCGAGACGCTTATATACGCTGGCGGCACTTAAGAGGTTTAAGTCGTATTATAGGTTTAGCGTCAAAGTATTATTATTGAATTCAATACATTGTTATCGTATGGAAGGGGGGCGCGATGAAAATTATGATTGAATATTGGGTCGCATATATTGAAAGTTTGAGAAGCACTATTGCTGAAATGTATCTCGAATGTACGTGATACCTTGTGTGGTGGGGTGCCGTTGTGTTGGAACCATACATTCCAGGAGTCCCTCTAAGGAAAATCCTCATGATAATATCCGATCAGTTAAATCGGAATTGGTAATGACAGGTATCGGGATACCGTTCAAGTACCCTTGTAAGATACCGGACCAATCAGTCTGTTTTTAAATATTTCACACGACATTTTTCGACCACCGAACGATGTCGAACTCCGACAGTAGATTTAGGATTATCCAGTGACCAGAAAAAGATGTTCTGCTTATTGAGCATCGTATCAAGTGCAAGGCATGCCCCATCCACCCTTGTGATGTAGGGACCATCAAGTGGTTCACAAAGAAGTTGTGGCGTGCCTCGGCACCCACCTAACTTCCCTTAACTAGAACCAGCTTGTGAGCAGAGAGAAGTGAACTGAGATGAACGCACACTAATAAAACCTATTTTCTCCGGACTCACTCGTTCCTTCTTTTCTGCCTGACTCGCACGAGACATTTGCAAACGTCTCTTCACTTTATTTAATTTGCATACTTAAGCCTAAGTAATCTTGTAAGTAATTTTTATAATGTTCTATAATATAATTGTGAATTAAAAAATATGTTTAACCTTTTTTTTATCATGAATTATTATTATTTTTATGATGTGGATTAAACCTTAATTAGATTCTCACATCACGCCATAAATTTACACCAATTATATATAGCGTCTCTTAACGCTCCCAAATAAATATGCATTTTATGCCTTCCATTTTCAACATTATTTTACGAAAGATGTCTTCTTTTTCTAAATCAAAGATGCTTAATAACTTTGTAGTTGACTTGTCTTCCGTGTATCTTGAACTGTTTTAGAGATCAGAGTGCTAATTCTAAATTTATCCACCAGGTGGCACTGTTAGCAGTTTGTGTAGTGAGTGACAACTTTCCTACACCTAGACCACTTTTTTTTAACTTTATCGCTCTTGCCGTAAATAAATTATTGAGGTAACAACGAACTTTAGCGGGCACACTGCATTATCTCTAAATATTGATAGAATAAATAAATGAAAACAAATTCTTTCATGTCAGCTTATTTACAGCTTTTAACAATGTTAGAATGGTAAAAAAAAGCAAATAATACGAAAATTGTTTAAATATTTGAAAGCCTTAAAATATATTTAAAAATTCGACACTGTTTATGTATATACAGTTTTTAAAAAATAAATTTCTAAAAACAAGTAAATTTAAGTAAATTTTGTTACAAATATTAGATTAAAAACCCATGATTAATTTGTTTAATTTCGATATGGTGAAAAACTATATTTCATTGTATGAATAGTATTACCTCTGCTGTCAATACAGATAATTTAATTTACATATGGAAAAAAACTATATTTCATTGTATGAATAGTATTACCTCTGCTGCTAATACAGAGAATTTAATTTAAATATGGTGAAAAACTATATTTCATTATATAAATAGTATTACCTCTACTGTCAATACATATATTGCTACAAAATTTACTGTTACTTGAGTAAAATATGTTACGAGTTATAGAAGGAATTGTTGCTTAGGTTATCTAGCAACACAATGCCAAAGTTCAAGAATACTCGCTAAGTTGGTAATTCTAATTTCGCATGTGTCGTATACGCTTAACTGACAACCATGTCGCCAATATGGTTGCGATAATACGTAATTACCAAGAAATCCTGCTAGTCATGATTAAGCATATTTAAAGGAAGTTAATTAATGTTTTTTAACTACTGAAGCCTTTTTTTACTTTGATGAGATTACAGAAAGTATGATTATCAAACCATTAAAATGGTACAATAATCGAAAAAAAGCATTTAATTTAAATTCTGATTTAAAACGTAGAATAAATACATTTTATTAAATTTAATTCATCGAGTTGCCTCTTTACATGGATTTACACAAAAAGTTTCAATAAAGCTGTGCAATACTAATTTTCCCTAAAATATCTTATTTTAGCAAATTTAAGCGAATTTGCAAATAAAAAAAAGTATTTAACTCTACTTAGAAAAGAAAGCAATTAGAGAATTTTCTCTTTATCTGTATTTCGAATAATGTACATTATAGGCGTAAAAAAAAAATCTTTATTTACCTACTATAAAACCTACTTTAAAAGATATTAAAAAGGCATTTGAAAATTCACATTGAAACAACAAGAAAAATTATTTTGTCAAGTGGTTCTCAAATCCATCAGTATTAGAACTTCTCTACTACAATTTTCCCCTTTTTAATAACACTTCTTTTTCGAACGTTTTGCGTTGATTGCACAGTTGAGCCTTAAACTTTGAGTCAAAGCTCTATCCACTTTAGTTTTTCCGCCCACCATAAAAATCAACGGCGCAGTCATTCTAAAAGCCCGAACCTCTTAGTGAAAGAAAAAAATTCTGAACGAGAGGAAAAAGAAAATTTTTTTTATCGATTCTGTCTTTCTTTCCTGGCAACCACCTTGTTGGACACTTACTTTTATGTACCTAATTTATACGAAGAGAGTCATAAAGACGCTGCTTCAAACACCCCAACACAAGGCACCTACCTACCAAAAACGGAAAGAAGATTGTGTACAGACGGACAAAGAGAGAGAGAAAAAGGGTTGTAAACACAGAAAAAAAATTCTTCAAATCTGGGTTCTTTCCCCGTGTTCTGGAGTATATAGGGATTTTCAATTTCTTCTTAGATGCATTGACAAGAATGACACATCGGTAGTTTGATCGATGACTTATCAATGCACAAATACATAAATATCTTTTTTTCTGTTTCTCAATGTTTTGGAGTAAGTAAAGTCTCGGTGAGTGTAGATGCATTAAAAACACGTTTTTATGTTAAGGTATCCGACTACTTGCGACAACTTTTTTTTTAAAAAAAATAGATATGGGGTGATTTTTTGTGGTTTTTAGATTTATTTAGTAAATTCTAAGAAAAATATGCTAACCTTATGAAGAGAAAAATAAATTATTATTAAAATGGGAAAAAAATTGGTAATTTTTTTTAAAAAATTACATGAACGGACCCATTCTGTTCAGAAACTTTCTGAACAATTTTTTTTTTCAATTTTTATGCGTTACTTTTCTATTCCTTTTTGAAATGAATTTCAAGATAAGAAATATTTTAGTTTTTACAAAAACTTGAGCACTTTATCTTAGATATTAGTGAAATTGCTAAAAGAAACAGTGATCATATTTCCATAAGGGACTGTAAAATTTGTAATAAAACACAGGGATTGATAAATATGAAGATTAAAACACTTCTACTATTATACAGAACATACACAAAAAATTTCAGTTAATTTTTTTTCAAAGCTTTTTGAGTAATCGCTTTTCCCGTTTGAGCACATTACAAGTAAAATGCATTTTAAAGTACGACGTCTTGTTTAAAGTAAAGGTATCTGCTTTTACTAAAACACTTTGAGTTTTTATTCTTGTAAATGGAAAATAATACACTTGGTATTTTTATGAAGCTTGAAAGATGGCCTGTAAAACACAATCATAAAAAAATGTCAATTTTTGGCAAAATTCACGATTTTAAGATAGACAAATATCTCACAATTTAAAAAATTTAGAAAATTTAGGAGTGTATTAATCCTTTCTCTAAGCATTGTTTGAATATTTTTAAACCGCATGTAGCACATTAGCATCAATTTAAGTTGTAAATAAGGAATTAAATTCATGAAAAAGGAAGCACAGTTCTTCGATTTTTCATAAAAAATTTCCTTGAACATGGAAGCGAAGGAAATGGACAAAATTATATTGGGGAAAATGAAAATGTGGAATTTACTTTTTCCATGAAGAAATTCAAAAGAAAAATACTCTTACAAAAACATTATATATTTGATAATGGATAAATATTTTAAATATTTGCAATTGTTTTCATTTAGAATTATCTAAAGATGAAGAGAAGAATTTTAAAAATAAAGGATTGTCCTCTTAAGAAAGTAATCAGTTCAAATTTTGCTGAACAATTATGATGAATTTAAACAGTTTAGTGTTTATAAATCCGATCCTAAGTAAATTAATTAAATTCAGTCGACGAGTCGAGAATTAATACGAGTCGCTCAGAAGATAAAAACTGTTAAGTCCATTTTTTGATATATTCTTGTAAAATTTTGATAGAATAAATAATATTATCTTTAGTTATTATAGGATTTACTCGTTGGGTCCTTTTTTTCTATGACCTTGAAAAAAGAAAGCAACGAGTAAATCTTTAATAGCTAAGAAGAATATTGCTTATTTTAACAAAATTTACAAGAATCGGAAAATATCAAAAAATGTAAACTGCATGGGGTATCTAAGTGACTCGGATATCAACATTGAAATTACCTTCAAAGTAAAGGTAATTTAAATATACCCACATAAAAAAATCAACATATATTTTTAAATACGTTTTGAAGTTTCAAAAACAATTTTAATTCTTAATTATTTAGAAAATTCCTCATTTGGAAAATTTTTTAGCATAATTTCTTTGAATGGATTGATTGACTGTTACTGTCTCTCTTTGAATATACACAAAGGCTGTTGGCAACAATTCTCAAAATTTAGAACTTTTGTCAATTGGAGAGTACGACATCTAAGCTGGAAACCACACTCTCCAAACTTCCGCACCAATCCAATGTAAGGACATTGAGCTTCAATAAGATTTACAGTGCTTCAGCCTCTCTAGGCGAAGACTCGAACTCATGACTCAGCAGAAACAAGGCTGCCACGAGTTCTTTAACCAGAACACTCAATGACAGAGACAAGTTCTTATTGTAACAATAAATGGAGTTTGCATTTTCTTCTGAAGGAAGTGTTCAGCTTAATATTCATAAATACATATTTTCTATTAAAGAATTTATTTACTTAAACGGTCTTTTAAAGATTGATAAGCGGTTTATTCAATAAAAAATGTCATTTATACGCCTTAATTTTAACGTTTAAAAATTAGAATATCAAATAGACATTGTAAGAAGTTGAAATCAAGTAAATTGAAAAATGAACCTAAGCGATACTTTGTTTCCACTCGTCTTACACAAAGACACAAAAAAATGAGTCCAAAATAAAGCAGAAACAAATTTACCCTCCCTTCATATTTCTTAGAAGTTTCTGAAATATTTGTAAACGAAATTTAAATAACATAATTGCATTTTGAAAGTAATTATCTCTTGTTACAGATGAAAAACTGCTTAACTTGCTTAGAAAAACCTTTCCCAAAATAGCTGCGAGAAATTGTATTACAATGGTGTATTAAGACGACGAATCTGAAAGACACATTAAAAAGTAATAACTTCAGTTATTCCTTCTTTCATTTCATATATTAGAAAAATGTGAAAAGATACAAATTTGCATCTATTTGCTCCAAATTCTTAAACATTTTTTCATTGGTGAGGTAGTTATTCATTTTTTAGTTACTATACATATACCTTCAAATATCCAATCTATAATGGTTTTGAAAAGATGATATTTCTACCTAGTTCGTTATAAAATACTACAATTTTCTTCCTTCAATATCTAGAAATTAAGATTTGAAACATAAATTATGTTCAGACAGAAAAATAATTTAGTTATAAAAGTTAAACTTTCACCACCTTCTACTAAAATGTATTGAATATTTTATTCTGAAGATATGTTAAATTTTTATAAACATATTTAAATTTTTCCTTAATTTGGAAACCTAATAAGAATTTTCATAAAGCCTATTTATCTAGAAGAAATATCTTAGAATTTATTAAAAACATTTCATACGTGAGCGAAGAATTACAAGATGAAAATTTTGAAGTAAGCTATATTTTAATGTATTAAGTCCATGTTATTCTTTTTGATGCTTCTAAATGTTCTGAATTTTATGCAGAAATCATACATGATAATTAAATGGAATGAAGTTTTTTCTTATACGAGTATTTGTAAAATTAGTACATTTAGAAAAATTAATTCAAACCTTTAAATTAATTTACATGAGAATTTTCAGAAAATAAAATTGTACTTCTTGTATAAATCACGAATTTCTGAATTCTGCTGCTGTTCTTTATCATTATATTAACTTACTAAGAGGTCAAATGTCATAATTTAATGCTCAGCACACTTATATGTAAATTACTAATTTCAACTACATTATGTAAATTTCTCAATTTCTTTTACATAATTTTCTTTTTATGAACAAATTTTTTAGTATTTAATTTTTTATTATATAATTTATCCTACTACTTCTATCATTATTTAATTGAAAATTTTTCGACAAATTTATGTATAATCCATCCAACGTTCCAAAAGATCTTTATGATACTATTCTAAAATTCATAGTAGACGTGTTTCTACTTGATTGCTTTCAGAAATTGTTTTTATTTCATTTAAAATGTCTGCTATTCTAGTTACCATAAAATCCGGCGTATAACGTGCACCGGCATACAACGCGCACCTATACTTTCAAGCTGTATTTTTTAATTTTTAGGTACATTCACCGTATAACGCGCACCCCCTTTTTTACGAAAAAATTTGAAATACGTGTGCAATTTTCTTATGTTTTGAAGTCATTATTTATTGGATGAATCATTCCAGGCTCTCTTTTGAAAAAACAGTATACTTCAAGAATTATACAACCCTTAAGCGCAAGAAGAAAGGGGGGGGGAGACCGAATCAGCGCCATGGCTGGATTTTTCCCACGCTTTTCTATATACATTGATTCATTTTTCCCTTTCTTGTGATGTACGAGGCGGACGATTAATTTTGAAATAAATTAGAACAAGCCTGAGACTTATTACGCTCGCTGTCTGTAGTTTATTCAATACTATGAATAATATTGAATACGCTTCACAAACAGCGAGCAGTAAAGATGGGTCCTGGTAAACGATGCAAAACACAGTGCCGGTTTCAAGAATTAAGTGATTCAATTTGCAAAAGAAAATGGAAATCGTGCTGCTGCAAGGATGTTTGATATTGGCGAAAGCTCCATAAGGGAGTGGGAAAAAAATGAAATGACAATAATTAACATGCCAAAAGAGAAATGTGCTTTACGTAAAGGAGTAACGAAATGGCCTATTCTAGAAGAAAGTGTTGCGAACTGGGTCCTAGAAAATCGCCTGAATGGATTAACTGTAACAAGAAACAGTGTACGTTTATTCGCCTTAAAATGGTCAAAAAAGAATGCCTTTTCATGTTATCCAACAATGAAAGTTCATAAGATATGTTATTTCTTTTAAATAAACAGTATTTTGATATATAAGTCTAAATTTTTTTAAAGCTTATTTTTATACTCGGCGTATAACGCGCACTCCTAAATTTCGATCTTATTTTCTTGTGTTAAAAGTGCGCGTTAGGCTGGATTTTACGGTATATATACGAGAGTTGTAAATTTAGTAATGGCAGCATAGGCATAAATCAATTTTTAATAAACATGCCAGTACACAGTTGCATAATATTCCTTCTATTGAATCACCTGCAAAGCTAATAA
>BMAV01020997.1:222108-271589 GCA_019973955.1 Trichonephila inaurata madagascariensis | reverse complement strand
AGTTTTGATGTGCCTGAACCTGAATTTCATGGTTCTACAGGGAATATAATTATTAATTTCCAAGCTTTGATGGGAATTATTTCAATCCTGTGTTGTCCGGAATGTTATGCAACTGGATTGAAACTGTCGGAAGATTCTAGGGAAGGACTTTGCTCTAACTTGTGTGTGGCTTGCAGTTGTGGATACATGATTGGCTTTACTTCTACTCCTAAAGAAAATAAAAAATTCTCTCTCAATACTTTATTCGTATTTGGAATGAGATTGATTGGCAGAGGTTTCACAGCTGGTAAGAAGTTGTTATGCACTTTAAATTTGCCATGCATTTCTAAAAATACCTTCAGAGCTCATGAACTCAAACTGCTGGAAGCAGTACAGTTATGTTCGGAAGAAAATATGAAAGCTGCATCTAAAGAAGTGCGAAATTTTAAAAAAAAGTACAGCTTGTGGTGTTTCGGCAGATGGCACAATGGCAGCGGAGAGGCCATATGTCACTTAATGGCTGCGTTTCAGTTATTTCCATTGATACTGGAAAAATTTTAGATCTGGAAGTAATGACACAGTATTGCAAAATGTGTGAAATGAATGTGAAATCTGAGCATGAATGTTCAAACTACAAGGGATCCTCTGGAAACATGGAAGCTGTTGGAGCTTTCAGAATTTTTGAAAGGTCACTAATCAAACGAGACCTGCAATACACCGAGTACTATGGTGATGGTGATTCAAAGGGCTTTTTACAAGTGAAAGATATATATGATGAAAACAGTGTCACAAAACTTGAATGTATAGGACATATACAAAAAAGAGTAGGCTCACGTTTAAGGAAACTAAAAAAGAATACCAAAGGACTTGGTGGAAAGGGGAAATTAACTGATAAATTTATTGATAAACTGCAGGACTATTATGGGATTGCCATCCGAAGCAATGTTGGATGCCTCGAAAAAATGTAATCTGCTGTAATAGCTGCCTTCTTTCACTGCTGCTCTAGCAATCAAAATCCCATGCATGGGCAATGTCCAACAGGGAAAGACAGCTGGTGCAAGTATAAACAAGCATTATGTGATGGTAAATTATATGTAGACAAAACAGCAGGCCTTTCAAATCCAGTGATTAAAGTGATAAAGCCTACTTATTTAGCACTCTGTGAAAAGGAGTTGCTAAAAAAATGACTTCATGGCATGACTCAAAACAATAATGAAAGCTTTAATAATGTATTGTGGTCTGTTTTGCTGAAAGAAATTTTTGTTCATAAAAAAACTTTGTTTTTGGGTTCATACATTGCTGTCATCTTATATAATTCTGTTTATTTAGGGCTGTTGCCTGTATTCAATTATTTAGGTTTAGAAATTGATCCAATGACACTTAAAAATTATATGGGAATTGACACAGAGAGAATTCAAAAATCGAAACGCCAGTCATTACCATCAACAAAACTCACCAGAAAAAAGCAAAAAGCCAAAAAAAATCCAAATTAGCTAAAACTGAAGCTAAAGAGGGCTTAAGCTATAAATATGGGGAGTTTTGAAAATGTTTTGTAAGTAGAAAAGTAATTATTTAGAGTTAAAATTATTAAATGTGTTTTACGAGAAACTGTTATTCAATATTTTTCTTCATGATAAAGCTTACTACACAAAATATTTTTAAGATACTAAATCTAAATTTTCAGAACATGTTTTATGTAGTTCTATCTGTGTTATGAATCAAAATCTAATCTCTGTGTATATATTTATGTACTTAATTGCTTTTTTATGAAAAAAAAGCATTAATTTTTTAAAAAATTGAATTTTGCATAAAATTTGGCATATTTAAAAAACTTCCAAAAGCATTACAAATTTTTTGATTCCTATCACAGATAAAGATGTTATTTATGTACTGTATAAATATTATTTGAATATATTTATTAGAATTTTGTGTACAAGATTTGTCGTAACTGCAATTTTTCACCAAAATTTTGCTAAAAACGACAATTGTTGTAGTCTACAAAACTCTCCAGAAAACAACAAAAGGGTAAAATAAATGGCCAAATCAGTTTTACATGAAGCTAAAAAGAGCTTGAGCTATAAATATGGAGAGTTTAAAAAGTGTACAATTAGTAGAAAAATTTTCATATTGTATTAAAATCTTTAAATGCATTTTCTGAGAAACTATGTTTTTCAATTTTTTTCTTCACGGCACAGTTCACTACAGAATTTCTTTTTAAGATATTGACTTGAAATTTTCAGAAAATGTTTTATTTAGTTTTATCTGTTATCTAGTCTATAATCTAATCTCTGTGTATATATTTATTTATTTTATTGCACTTTTTGTGAGAAAATAACATTAGTGTTTTGTAAAAAATTGAGTTTTCGCGTAAAAATTGACATATTTCAAACACTTTTAGAAGTATTTACAAATTTTATAGCTATAAACACAGATAATAATGGCATTTATGTACTGTATAAATATTATAAGAATATATTAATTAGAATTTTCAATACAATCCTTACCGCAACTGCAATTTTTCACTAAAATTTCACTCAAAATTCCCAATATTTCTAAAATTAATTTTAACTTTGTAAAAACTGTATTGGAATTCTTACTTTTATGTCCCATTTCAAATAAAAAAATGTTAATTTAATTGAAATTTTATATATTTCAAAAAAAGTGCTCCGAAGGTAGTCACATACCTTAAGGTATCCGACTACGTTCGGAACTGTGGTTTTAAAAAGGCGCATAAATGGATAATTTTCATAATATTTAGTCACTTAGATTAAAATACATGTATAAAATTGCTTTAACGACATTTTGACAAAAATTTTTTTTATTTAAATACAATATTTCGGCAAAAAATTAACTTAGAATAACCTTTTTTTCAAAATGTTCTCCTTTTGTGAAAAATCTTCTATTATAATAATATTTTCCCTGTATATAGCTCAGACTTCTGTACAGAGGCTCAACTATGATTTTTGAAAAATTCACATTATTTTCAGAGTTACAGTCATTTGAAATAATTATCGTCGTTTTTTTTCTTACAATTTCTCCCCTCTGTTGACGTAAAAACATGGTTAAACCCACTTCTGAGTTATATATTTCAAAAATTTTCAAAAAGCGCATAAATCATGATATTTAGTGTCACTCAGATTAGAATACATGCATAAAATTGTTTTAAGGACATTTTGACAAAAAAAAATTATTTAAATACAGTATTTTGGCAAAAAATTAACTTAGAATAATCTAAAATGGTCCTATTATAATAATATTTTGCCTGTATATAGCTCAAATCTCTCTACAGAGGCTTAACTAGAAGTTTTGGAAAAATTCACATTATTTTCAGAGTTACCACCAATTGAAATGATTATTGGCTTTTTTTCTTAAAATTGCTCCCCTCTGTCGTCGTAAAATATGGATAAACCCACTTCTAGGTTATATATTTCAAAAACAATGTATTGAATTCAATAATGCTATATTTTGACACTAACGCTACAATACGGCTTTAACCTCTTATGTGCCACTGACGTAAATAAACGCCTCGCTCAGTCAAAGCCTTAATTTTCTGGACGTATATATACCTCTTTCAGAAGTACGATCTTTTCTGTACAGTGCTATCCATAAAATTATTCTGAAGGCTTTGGAATGCAATAACAGGACTTTGATAGTCTTTGCAAAGGACATACTTATTTCAAAGAATTTGCTTATTTATTTCTTTTTTCCTCCCCCTCCGCTTAAAAAAAACCCACCAAAATACGTTCGTCTACGTGGAAAACGGTGGCATTGAGGAACGAATAACGTAACTTCTAATCAGCAGTTAAGGAATTATTTATAAACCGTACAAATCATCAAGATAAGTGTTAATACAAACCCATGAAGTCACTGATAATTATCAAACTTGTTCTTAACTTAGTATTGTTAAATTAATAAGGGATCTCAGGGGTGTTAAATTTCTCTAGAGGTCTAAAAATATAAACAATTTTCAAACAGGTATAATTCTTTTAAATTTAAATTAAATAATTCGTATCTCTTACACGTTATTTATAAAGGAATGGGGCTTCAGAAAAGTATAAAAAAATTATTTTAAAAATTATAAGCATATGAAAATTAGAAACTTTTCTATAAGACATATTTATTAATTTTTACGTCGCGCATGCTATCTTCTAAAATAGTAGCTTTAATTACTAGCTATAAGTTGATTAATAAAGTTAAATGTATTCTCATTACACTGTCGCTATTTTTATATAGAATAATAACTTCCTATTTTAATAAATAAAAAAAAATACATTTTTTAAAAATATTTGAAAAGTTGCAATGTTTTACAAATATTTTGAAATACAAAAGATGTATAATACTAAAATTAGGTAGGGCTTAAAGAGTATGATGCATTTTATAACTCTATAAAGTTTTATACATCAGAGGCTTCTATTTTAGAAAATAACGTGCGCAACGCAAAACATATTTAATATTTATCATAGAATTTTCATATGCTTATGATTTTTATAATTATTATTATATTTTAAACATTTTATATTTTTCTGAAGCCCCATTCTTTTATATATAATGTGTAAAAGATTCGAATCATTTAACATAAATTTAAAAGAATTATACCTGTTTAAAAAAATTGTTTGTATTTTCAGATCTCTAGAAAAATTTAACTCCCCTGAGACCCCATAATAAAATGTACCTTGTATAGTACAGATACATTTATAAGTGTATTATATCAGCGTAAATGTCTATTTTATAGTTTGTTATGTTATAAAGTATTTTGTTTGTTTACTTTCACTAAATTAAAATTGTTTTAAATAACCTTTTGTTCTTGACTCTTAAAAAGGCTCGCACTCCCCTTGTAGAGTTATCACGCCCACTAAAAGGGGGGGGGGCGCCCCACAGTTTGAGAAACGCTGCTCTAAATGAAATTAGTAAATAAATAAAATTATACACAAAATGAGTTACTTAAAAATAGGAAAAGAACAAGAGCACCGAGATTTACATATCGATTTTTTTCCACGTCCATCGATATAGATAGTGACGACGAAAAATAAAACGATAACAAAAGTTTATACTTTATTTCGGAATTCAATTTGCTTAGAAAAGTACTTGGGTATAATGTTGCCGAGTTTTATCGTGTTTTAGACTCCAAATAATTCTAGAAATGCATAATTCATTTTTATGTTCATAGCGTTGAAATGGGATTTTTACCGGAGGAGCAGGAGATTTTTATTGCTTTCAAAAATATGATAAATTCAATATTTAATTCTTTTATTGGATATTAGGAAGGGAGATGAAGTCGTTCTTTAATATCGCTAAATTGTGTTAAACAAATTTTTTATTGTGTGAAGCGAGAAAATGTTCTCTCTAAATTAACTTTTAAAAATATTGAATACAGTGTACTCGTTTCGTTGTAACTTTGTAGCTGAGAAGGTTGAAAAAAGTTTAAATGGAAAAATATTGAATTTTTTTTTTTTTTAAATAAATTCTGGTTTGATATTTTAAAATTGTGAATGTGTTTAATTTATAAATGTATTATAAATATCGGAAAAAACAACTGTCTTCAAGTGATATTCCTTCTTTATTTTTCTGTAAGAATTCAAAGATTTTTCTTAACCAGTTATATTTAAAATATAACTAAAAATACTTTAGCATTGAAAAAAATATATATTATTATCCTTTTTTAACTTAGCTAATTGGTGTGTATTATTAACATTTTTTTCTTTGTGAACTCAACGACTTCAATGTGGAAACGTTTCATAGTTAAAATTTACTTTAAATAAAAACAAATAGCTAATGAATACAATAATGTATAATCTTTACTCATTTGGTAGTTTAACGAAACTTTGGTATCAAGTGGGTTTTGAATCTTCCAAAATGACACATTATAAAATGACATATTATGAGACATTTTGAAAATAACACATTATGACACTTTGGGAAAAGGACACATTATGAAAATAACACATTATGACACTATGAAAATGACACATTATGTGAAAATAGCACATTATGATACTTTATGATACTTTATATCATTAAAAGTATTGTTATTTTTTAACTCACATATAATACGGGTCACTGCAGGATAATAAGTCATTATTCATAAAAGTGTGTGTATAAACTCAAAAAATTCTTTAACATTTATTGACTTTCCAGGTTACTTTAACGAATTATCTTCGTTATGTGTTTGTTTAATCTATACATTTTGAATTGATAAGAGTTCTGCTATTCCTCTTTAATTAATATTTAAGTTGCTTCCATTAAAAAACAAGTCATTTAAAAAAATTAAGTTAATTCCTACCTAGATCAAAAAAGAAAAAGGTTACTTTAGCTATGTTTAATTAAATTATTACAATTAATATAAATATGTATATACATATGACAGAATCATGATATTAAAGGACAAAACACCTTTTAAATCAACATTAAAAACTTTTTAACCATATTAAATTCGTAATTACATTTTTTTAATAAAAGTTGAATATTATTGGTAAGAACATATCTCTAAACCAGTGTAAAAAAATGCTGACGTCTAAATAGCATATTCAGGTTAAATTAAATCTTCATCACTAATTTAATAAAAGCTCTTTTATCCAATGATGCTATCATCTAGAGGAATAATATCGACTAAAATATATCTCTTAAACTCTATAAGTAATTAATTAAATTTAGTTAATGAATTAATATTTGAAGAAACTGTATTAACATCAAGTATCATCCACTCAAAGTCTAAAAAAATGTATTTGAACTTGAGCGGATGAACAAAAAAAATACTTTATTAACGATTGAAAATTTGAACAAGATATATAAATGAATATAGGAAGAGTGTGAATAGTTGTGTTGTTGTCATATCCTTCCCGATGGGAAAGGATGAAAGTTGCGAGCCTGAGACAGATTGGACTTCTACACGATAGATGGTGACACCACCAATCTCCACCTCGACAGTTTAGGCATGGAACTGGAGTGAGAGAGAAATATATTCTCCAGCCCCCTGCATCCGTGGTTTCTGCTGCAACCACCCACAAAACTTTCGGACCCACTGATTTAACGAGCACGTACTCCGTGTGTACTCGGAGGTTATTTGGTGGGCATCGGGAATCGAACCAAGACCTTCTGGTTTGGGGTCCGATGCTCTAACTGCTAGACTACTCACAGTAGAGTGTGAACTAATAGTAGGAATTGAATAATTTTAGAAACATGTAATAAAAAGAACATATAATTTCACACAGTTTGTCGTTTACATTTTTATATTGTATTGGAATAGTTTAATTATTATCTTTTAACAATCTACACATAAATAATTCACTTGCAAATTATTTAACTGTTTGATTATTAGCTTTTAGTATTCTCCAAATAAATATTCATGTAGAAATACTATACATGCACATATGGGAGTCTAATGCTTAGAGTTAGGATTCAATAGGTTCATAAAAAAAGTTAGGAACACTTGACTTAGATCAAGTCTTTATTATATGGCATGCTCCAGAAATCTCAATCTTGGCGAAAAGATTCCTGAGCCAAATGACGTTTCTTCTCCCAAACGGATAAGAAAATCTCTTATGAGAGATCAAATGACTGAGTGAAATCCGACGATCTTGGGAAATCAAATCGATAAATCCCAACGGCCTATCAACGCCATGCTCTCAAAGTACCTCCTAAATGATACCAAGAAGTGATTCCACGTAGATCCTGCCATAAAGATATCCGTGTTCATTCCCAAAGAAACATTTTCCCTTCCATATTTTTATTCTTTGCATTTTGAAGAAATAGAGGAGTTTAGTACTCTTTCTCGTTCGAGTCTTGAGATGGGGAAATATTGGTTATTTGTTGTTATTGAATTAGATGTGTAGAAGTTTTGTGATCTGTTTGAAAATTATTAAACATTTTGAATATGGTTTTTTAAATAAACAAACCAGAACAAGTAATATAAAAAAAATTAAGTCACTTCCTACTTAGATCAACAATTTCTTTTTAATATTGGAGTTATACTTTTAATTAAATAGTTAAATTAATATAAATATGTATAAACATATGACAAAATCACAACATTAAGTGGCAATTAATTTTTATTAATTATCATTAAAGTGTTCTATTGTCATCCAAAACAATCAGGTAAACAAAATTTCAGTTCAACTGAATGCTTTGAAACGTGAAAAAAAATCTGTTAAAGTTTTGACCCAAGTCGCTAAAAATGAAGCCAACGTTTCTGTATCTGTATTTATTTAAAGTATAGTTTCAGTCAATTAATTTTAATTAATTATAATTAAATTATCGCATTGTTAGCGAAAACAATAGTGTACGGAAAATTTCAGCTCAAATGAGCGCTTTAAAATGTATTTTATTAACGACTGAAAATTTGAGCAATATATAAATATATAGAGAGTGTGAACTAATAGTAGGAATTGTAAAGTGGAAAAGTATCGGAATTAAAACTAAAGTTATTATCTTTTAGGTTTTAGAAGACTTGCCCATGAATGATTAATTTAAATTTCTACACAAAAAAGAGGCAACTAAAGCCAAAATCACTATCCAGAAAGGCACACTCCTTTCATTTTAGGGACCCCGCTATTGTTATATTTTAATATTAAAATAGTAGAAGAGAGAGTTCTGGAATTCTCTGGCTTAAAAAATTGTTTTTCCCCATTCTTTTTTTTTTGGAATGGATTTAAAATTTTATTTAGAAACTGAATGTAATTTTTTTATTGTAGATTTTGAAACACACCACACATGTTATTTTCCCTTCAGATATAATATATATAATAAAGTTTTATGATCGAAGTTCGCTTCTGAGCGGAAATTTAATGAACAAGATTGTGACAACTACAGAAGATGTGATCAGGGATTCCAGATTAGCTACTTTATCACATTTGACTGAAAAATACAATGTCATCAAAGAATAATCGAGAAGGCTATAGGATATATAAATTCTTCTAGAAATTATCATGAGGCTGTTTTAAGGATCCAAAAAACAAAGATCGAGTCAGTTTAGAAGAGAGTTTTGTTGATAGAAAAATCTGCTTATTCTTTGATTGCGATAAGACTGATACGTTATCTACCTGATTTCCTGCTAGTGGAACCGTTCTAGATTCTTATTATAATATTTCTTTGAGTATATTTGTCGACTTGACTTGGTGTAGCCATCTGTTTGTCCTTGTCTGTATAAATTTGTTATTATCCGAGTGATTGGAGTCGTCGGCTACTTTTCTCCATTTAAATTTACAATAATTTATACTATCTCAATATAACCATTTCGCCATAAGAGGATAAAAAAATACTAATTCTAGTTTGTTATTCAACATAAATATATTTGCGATTTAAAAAAAATGAGAAGAGTGCCATTTTTAGTCATGTTTTATTGAGGAAGGAAAAATCCATTTTAATAGTTTCTCAAGTTAACCATAAAAAATGTTTCAATATAGTTGGGAATGAAACTTGCTTGCAAAATATACTTAATGTTAAGCAATTATGCATAGATTAAACAAAACAGAATCAAATGACTGAAAAAGTTTTTAAAAAATACACCAGTAAGTTTTTGAAGATTAAAATATTGAAGTGTTCAACTTTGAGGTATCCGACTACGTTCGGAACCATAATTTTAAAAAAGCGCATAAATGGATAATTTTCATGATATTTAGTGTCACTTAGATTAGAATACATGTATATAATTGTTTTAAGGACATTATGACAAAAAATTTATTTAAATACAATACTTTGGCAAAAAATTAACTTGGAATAACCTTTTTTCCAAATGCTCTCCTTTTGTAAAAAATGCTTCTATTGCATTAATATTTTGCCTGTATATAGCTCAGACCTCTGTACAGAGGCTCTATTCGGCATATTTTTTTAAAATTTCTCCCTTCTGTTTTCGTAAAACATGGGTAAAACCGACTTCTAAGTTATGCCTTTCAAAAATTCTGGTTGAGACTCTGTACAGAGATCTGAGCTATATACAGGCAAAATATTAATACAATAGAAGCATTTTTTACAAAAGGAGAACATTTCGAAAAAAGGTTATTCTAAGTTAATTTTTTGTCAATATATTGTACTTAAATAATTTTTTATTTTAATACTATTCTTAACCTAATTTTATATACATTGTCTAATCTAAGTGACGCTAAATATCATAAACATTATCCTTTTACATGCTTTTGTAAAATCATGGTTCCGAACGTAGTCGGATACCTTAAAGAATAGGAGCCAAATTCGGAATATTTTTTTCAGATAAAAAAGTACTCAAAAATTAATATTAAATTCTGGCTTCACTATCCTGTAGAGAATCACTTATTTCATCATACTATTCGTTTTTTACCCGAGTAGATATATTTTTTTCTTTTATAAAATGTGTTTCGCATTTTTTTCTCCTGAATCTGAAAGAGTCTAGCTGAAAGTAAAAACTAAAACATAAACACGAAGCTTTGTCCTAAGACTGTTTAAAATCAGGCAACTATCAAGAAAATGAAGTCTGATTCTAAAAGAAAATACACCAAGATTCATTGTATCGAAATAATGTATGTCTTTCTGCATTGTAATTAAAATCCTTCATAAAGATTTAAAGTTAAAAACTGATGTTTAAAGCTAAAGCATTTTTTTTAAAAAACATATTGGAGAAAGAAAAGCAAATTGTAAAAAATTACTTAAAAAATACCTAGCTGCTGAAAAAGGGAAATTTGTGGTAACACTCGATGTAGCATGAGTATATTTAAGTGACTGTAATAAAAGAAGATCTATTTTCTTTTGCTCAACTGACAAAAATGACCGCACAAAATGGTTAAGTCAGTGTACAGTAATGTTTCCAAAGGGATGCATGATAGTTGTAGGGTTTTCTAACAACAGCAAATTAAAAATAAAAAGAAGTATGAAGTAAAATTTAAATTAATTCAGCGGAACCAATTTTTGAAGAATATATTTTAGCCTTGACGTTGACAAAGTTGAGCTTCACATGGAAGCCTCTAGTCACGCACGTTTAACCCTTTATCTACCACATTATGATTTACTGCAGTTTTTTTTCACGCAATACTTTTTTTTTGAATGACTACAATGAAAATTAAGCGATATACATAAGCAAAATGAAGCCCAGTGGCTGAGTGGTTAGTACATGGCACTTCCACACCACAGGTCCAAGGTTCAAACCCCGGACTGGGCAAGGTTGACTCAGCCTTTCATACCTTCAATGGGTGGATGAAATAAGTACCAAACTTTCTTGGGAACTTAACACTGGAGGTTTTCACGTCAAACTGACCTCCTGACATGAACATCTGCTCTTGCACCTCAGGGCCCAAAGTCGCGTATACTGAGTTCGGCACATTAGACCTTGTCCCTCATGGGATGTCGCGCTACTGAGTTAAGTTACATAAATAAAATACTCATCTTTGGGAAATTTAATCCATTACAGCTAATTAATTAATTAAAGATATTCAACTGTAAAATTAATTAGTATACACACTGTTGACTTAACCCTCCAAGCGGTCTGCACGTAAAATTCCGCCATTCCAGAGATGCTTTTTCTGCCTTCAAGCAAGATTACCAAAAGCGGCCGGGCCGCATTCTTAAAAATACGGCTCAACCGCTTTTGAGAACCCCACCTGAAAGCAAAAAAATATGTGCGGTGCATTTTTGAAGCATCTCCAGAATGGCAAGACATTAATTGCAGACCGCTTAGAGGGTTAAAATAAAGAGTCAAATCGAAAAGTCAATACAAAAAAAAATAGACCCTTATCATTTGATATTAACTATTCTTTCGGAACAAAAATGGAAATATTCCCAGTCCGCTGAAAACACCGTCAGCTGAAAACACAATTTCTACTCTAAAACTATTCGCCTTTCCCGCTAAAATACCCCTTATCCCGTGCTAAAATATATCTTGGAAAAGTGGATTTAAAAGAATATTCCTGCTAAGTATCGTCCGAGTACTCGTAAAAATGGTTATTCTATGTAATTTTAAAGTGAGTGGTAAGTACCGTCGGTTGATAAAGGGTTAAGTCAGATGCTGCTTATTTAGCAAAGGTAGAATCGGTAGTATGAATAAAGTGTATCTAATTGATGAAATACATGTTAAATCACCTGACCCTACTTCAAAGGATTTTTTTTTGCTTTCGGTTTACTAAAACAAGCCTTAGGCAAACGGTATTCAAGAGCATTGAACGAACTTTGAAAAACGGTTCAAGAGGAACGGAGTAAAATTTTGGCATGACAGTACTAAAAAAAATTACTTTAATGAAAAATTCGAGCTGTAGCTATTGTCAAGAATCATGTTCATCAGATAGAAGCAAATCACCTCCACCCCCCCACCTCGAAAAAAATACGGTATTTATTAATAAAAATTAACTATTAAAACCATTTCCACAAAATGCGATCGACCTTCCGTATGTGCAGTGGTAGCAAAAACTCCTGAACACACTCATTTGTTTTGCCTAATTTTTGAGTTTGACTTTATTTTTCGTTTAGAAATAATCGCAATTTCTTAACTATTTTTATTGATTTTAGCAGATATTTTCATGTTGATTTCAAATCTGTTTAAAAGTTTTATATAAGTTAAATAGTTTTATCGACATTTTAGAAAAACAATGATAAAAGAGAAACAAGGACATTGTAGAATAATAAGTGATCATGTTTTCAACCAATGAAATACTCCATTATTCCAACCAATTAAACAGCATTTCTGATAAAGAGTTAAAATCAGAATGTGCAGCATGTTTAAGTGTATTTAAGGCAATTCTCTGTGGTGTAGTTTGCAGTGTGTGGGGGGATAATGTTAACGTTATAGGTAATTTTTTGTTTCTGCCTTCTAATGAAAGGTACAAAAAAAGAATGTTATTCTATGCATCAAGTTGTTGCTGAAGTACCATGTGGTCTTTCTTCTTTTTTTGGGAATGTTGAAAAAATATTCTGAAACACAAATTCTATTATGAACAGAAAGCGATCTGGATAATCCGAGAAAACCCACTTGGCGTGAATACAGGGTATTGCACGCGATTTCACTTTAAATAAATGGCTTAATTCACCTCAAATTTTGAAACGAGGATTAATGAAATCAAATATAAATGTGTGCACATGAATTGTAAGAGGAAGCTTGCTGGAAATTAGATTATAAGGCTTCAAAGCTTGCCTAACAACATTACTCACTGATTGGCGCGAGCAAAAGATAATTCATTATGGGCAGTTAAAGAGCTAGAAAAAGTAATATTTGGAGATTTAAGTCAGTTTTGCATTTCATGTAACAAAATTAGCGCCTATGTAAGACGACAGGCTTCTAAAGAATTCAGCCCTCAGCATCTGAAGCCCACTAAAAAGCATCCGACTGACGTGATGATATGAGACTGCATTTGTTCTCTAGTTGTTGGAAGACTTCACACTGTGAGAATGACAATGAAAACCAAGAAAATCTGCAAAATAATAAAAAAATAAATTGCTACCAACAGAAGTAGATCTTTTGGGAGATCAGTGACGGATTTTTCATGACAATAATGCTCCATATCAAGTGTAAATGTAATCTAGAAGAAGTTCGAAGATAATGCTGTGAATATAGTATAAACCGACCAGGACAGTCTTCGAATCTTATTCTGATAGAAAACATATGGCATAACATAGGTTATCATACACTCATGGACAAAAAAATTAGCGCACCAAGAAATATTTGAGGGATCGTAACGAAACGTGGCATGAAGGCACATGTCGGGGAGATATGCAAATGATTAGAAATGCAGCGTGATTGCGCATTACGTATAGCCGGTAGAGAGCGTTTAACGTCGTTCTCCGTGGAATATAAAACAGATAACGAAAGCTTTTTTGAATGTGTTGAATCGTTTACAAAGGAAGAGCTGAGGTAGACATGCCATTACACCATTTTTGAAGACAATATGAGCAGCTGTCGCAGTTAGAGAGAGGGAGAATCATCGGCATGATGGAAGCTGGGTGGACAGCTAGGTGGGTAGCTCGTCAATTAGGCCACTCTGATTGTATTGTGAGGAGGTGGTGGGACCAGTGGATCCGAGAGATGTCATTTGCACGAAGACTAGGCTCAGGACGCCCTCGACAGACCAGTCGTCGAGAAGACCACCGCATCGTAAGAAATGCACGCATACAGCCAGCTGCTTCATCAGCCGCCATCCAGGCATATATAGCACTTTCACTAGGGGACCTTGTGTCTTCTCGAACCATACAAAGGCTCCTGGCTGAAGGACATTTGGGTTCACGACGCCCATTACGTGTGCTGCCCTTGACGCCCACCCATCGACGCCTCCGTTTAGAGTGGTGCCCCGCACGAGGAAACTGAACAGCAGCGGAATGGAACCAGGTCTTCTTTAGCGACGAAACCAGATTCAATCTCAGCAGTGATGACAATCGTGTTCGTGTGTGGAGACCCCGTGGTGAACGCCTCAATCCTGCCTTTGCTTTACAGCGTCACACCACTCCCACAGCTCTTGTGATGGTATGGGGTGACATTGACTACAATACACGGTCACCCCTAGTACTGATCCGTGGCACCATGACAGCCTAGCGGTATGTCCATAACATCCTGCAACTACATGTGTTGCCACTCATGCAGCGGCTCTCAGGAGCCATTTTTCGACAAGACAATGCACCGCCTCACACGGCAAGGGTTTCACAAGACTGTCTCCACACTTTTATTACCCTTCCTTGGCCGGCCCGATCCCTAGATTTGTCTCCAATTGAGTATATATGGGATCATTCGGGACAGCGAATTGGGCATCCTACGAGGTTACAGCAAATATGGAACGAAATGTCTCAAGACATCATGCAGAACTTGTATTCCTCAATGACCGATCGTATCGCATCGTGCATTCGCGTTAGAGGGGGTTCAACAGGGTATTAAATCCTAAGTTATTTTGTCTTTTTTCTGAAATAAATGATCCCTCTTCTTTGACTTTCTAATCATTTACTTATATCAAAGTAGTCATTGCGTATGTAAAATTTCGTTTCACTTTGACGACATTTTCACGATGACTTGGTGCGCTAATTTTTTGTTCCTGAGTGTACTTGGAAAAAGAAAAAATTTCAAAAAAACGCACGTTAATTGTAGGTTTAATATTTCTTTCAACCATGAAGTCATAAAAGAACTTCTAGTGAAATTAGTGTATTTCATGCCCAAAAGATATAGTACTCGTTTAAAGCAAAAGACTGTCCATTATATACTGACGCTAAAATATAAAACAATCATATAAATTTTAAAAGCCATTCTAAAAGTACCGTGTTTGTAAAGTTTTGCGTTATTCTACTATGTATATTATGTTTTTCTATGTTGGGTTATTTTGTGCATACTGCTCAATATCTTGTGCAGGCAGCTGTACTGTAAAAAATACTTGCTTGATTAAAACGCTTGGGACATATTTGAAAGGAGCAATGAAAAATACATTAAAATCAATAACATCATTTAAGACAGTATGATAATTTCATAAAGAAGTCAATCTCAATAAGTAATGTGCGTGTTCAGGACTTTTTGCCACACACCACTGCATGTATATATGTACTTAAAACTGATTATCTTGATTCATTATAGTGTATTATGGATAAAAAATTACATGAGCTACAAATGGCGAGATTTTTTTGTGGAGTATATTAAATGTTTTAATAACACTATGTATTCACAGAAATTTAATATTTTCTACATTGCACAAGCAGATTTAGTTATATTTTCCCCAGTTAATTTTACTTAATAATAGCATTAGTATATTTAATTTTAATCTTCAAGTAATATAATGACTTACACTTATTTCTATTTCCTTTCCCTTCAGCCCAACGGTATAAAAAAATTCCAAGCTAAATTTGGCTGGCCTGAAAACATTTTTTAACCTACAATTCTAGTTCCTAAGGCTTAGAGTTTTATTTTTGTATGTGGTAATATTATTTATGCACTAAATTGTCTGGTTATACTTTAAATTTTGCTTCGGCTATTTATAATTATTGCTATTTAGCATATTATATATATATGTATATATATATAGAGAGAGAGAAACAGAGAGAGATACACACATAAATACACATAAATAAATGTAAATTTTTTTATAGTCTTCTTTCACGGAGATTTAAATTTTATACCCACGAAACGTACATTAAGAAAGTAAAAAAACAATAATTCTACAAACTCTTAACTTATTTAAATGCTAAGAGCTGTTAAGCCTCCTTTAGTCAACTCGTATAATGAAAGCTAGAAATTGCTTCACGCACTTCAATACATTCTCTTTTAACCAGTTTATAGAGAAATTTGAAAAATTCAGATGATAATGCTTTACTTTTTTTTCTATTCCTGTAATTATTTTTGTTTCGAACTTCCCTTTAAGAAGGCCATAACGTTAAATAACTAGAGATAAATTTAATTCACGCTTATTCACTCACTAAATATTTTAAAGATAGAAGTCTTCATTATACCTCTTGTTTAGCCAGTCAAGTGGAGGGAGAAAACTCATTTATAAAGCACACGAGAATTAACGCTAATATTATTTCTGGCAAAAAAAAAAAAGCATTCCGGTTTTTTTTTTCTATTTCTTCTGGAAAAAAATTTCACTGACGATGAATGTGATGAGTTCTTGTTTTTTTTTAATGAGCCTTTTAAGAGCAGTAAAAAATTATAGCATCAAAATTTTAACACGGTTGAAAGTAATTCTTTTCTTGTGTTTAATTTTTTTCCAGTACATTCTTCAATTAATTAAGTGTTTCAGTTACTTCAATCAGTTGTAATTCTTTGTGAATATAAATGTGAATTATATGATATAATCTGTAGTATTTATCAATCAAATCATGCTATTTAAGAAATACTCAAATATTTCATAAATTAATAATTTATTTTTTTCAGGAAACATTTTTAAATTGTTATTTTCTAAATCATCCATATCAGTGGTCTCCAACCTGTAGAGCTTTATTGTCTATTAAAGGTATAATTTTATGTTTTGGGACCACTAATATGAATTAAGAGAAAAAAAGTTCTAAATGCATTTGTATTATATACAGATAATCCGAATACTTATTTTATTAATGTGAAAGTTATCCATTAAAGATAAAAAAAATAGAGTAAATATATTTTTTAAAAAATTACTATTTTCTTTTCCCCCATATAATGTGCACTGTAACTTAATTGTCACTTATTTATATATTTTTTCACATTTACATATTAATGAAAAGGAGTTTCACGAAAAGTAAGAATAAGCCGACAACGCAAAGCAGCAAAACAACAAACTGTAGTGTTATGCTGTCGTTTCCCTTTCTCACTTTTTAATGTCCTAGATACACTTATAAAAGTAGCTAAAAAGCCACTAAACTCAGATGGAATTTTTCTAAAAATAGTAGATAAAATTTAAAAAAATTTATAACCAATATTTCATATTACGATTTGTTATTCATCTGAAATAAAACTGAAACTGAATTATCATAAACATAAAAATTTTTGTAAGGTATCCGACTACCCTAAAATTGTTAATTTTGCCAAAAATTAATAATTTTCTGACGATTTTATTTTATGGGGCGTTTTATTAGCTTTATTAAAATATAAAGTTTATTATTTTCCATTCACTAGAACAAAAACTACCAGTGTTTCAGTGTAAGCAGATGCTACTGCTTTAAACAAGATGTCATACTTTAAAATTTGTTTTACTCCGAATGCGTGTGTGTTTTTCTTTCTTTTTTCTTTTTTTGAAAATTTTCAAACGAGGACAACGATTTCTAAAAACGTTTTGAAAATTATTAACTGAAATTTTTTGTGTATGTTCTGCATAATAGTGGAAGTGTTTTAACCTTCATATTTATCAATCACTTTTTTATTACCAAATTTAGAATGATTAATTTATGGAAATATTTATAATCACTGTGTTTTTTAAGTAATTTCATATAATACCTGAGATAAAGTGCTCTAGTTTTTGTAAAAATTAAATACATTTTATCCTGAAAGTCATTTAAAAAATGAACAGCAAAGCAACACATCAAAATTGAAAATTTGTCCATTAATGTTTTATACAGAATAGGCCCCGTTCATGTTACTTTATGTAAATTTTTACCAATATTTTTCCTTTTAGTAATAATAATTTCTTTTTTTCTTCATGATTTTAGTACATTTTTCTTAAAATGGATTAAATAAATCTGAAAACTACAACAAAGTCATTCCTATGTCTCAATTTTTTTTTAAAAAAGTTGTCGCAAGAAGTCGGATACCTTAAGAAGATTTCTTTTGCAGACCATCAAAAACTTTTCACTGACCATTGATAGACGACAAATGATCTATAGAATATCGAGTAGATGCTTCTATCCCCCTATCGATATTTGTTTATCTTTGGTTTACAATTATTTTTTAACTGTTGTTTTTGACTTGAAATGGACAAATATTTGCATAGACATTGTTTTTTCCTTTCGAATGCAATTAAAGCCCATTATGCTATGGATAAATAATATTCCATGCAATTAGTAAATTAAATTTCTCAATATTACTCAATTATTTAAGAGACATGGTAATTTTTTAAATTAAAAATGAAAATGAAAATTGATGTGGTAATGAAGGTAGGAAAATTTAATGAATTCGAAAGCTGTTATGTATTTGGAATTCTGTGTCACATTTGAAGTTCCTGGAAATCATTTGAATATTTAGTACATTGCTTTAAAATGATTGAAAGTTATTCGTGCATTATTAAATAATAAGTAATGACTACTGTGCAGCAATAAGTCTAATTGTGTTACATTAACGCTAAAGGAAAAATATTATTCTATTATTGATATAGCAAAATATCGAATTAGATTATACTCTTTGAGTTAACTTATAGAGCTAAATTTATGAAGGTATAGCAAGAGAGGAAAAAAATAAGATATACTTAAGGCTTAAATTATTACAAATGAAATTATGCTTATTGCATATTAGAAAATTTTGTTTATTTTATACTATTACTTTCTGAACATTTGAGCTAAATTCTAAGAATGGTTACCGAATACCGGTATTTGAGAAAGAAATTTATATAAATATTTTGTTCCTTAATATATTTTTAAAACTCCAACTTGAAGGGACTGCATTTTTTCTGTGGAATATCTTGATCATATTTATGTATAGAAATAATTGAACTTATTCTGAACATAGAGATATTTAAAAGTTCTTTATTATGATATTAAATAATTCAACAAAATTAGCAATATTTTCAAGTGTTATTCAATAAAAATAGGAACTAGTTTGATATCACGGGGTATGGCGCTATAAAGGAATCCCGCTAAACAGCGCTCGTTGTTGCTGGAATGGAATCCAAAATGGCGGTCTAGCGGTAATTTAATGATACACAATAATTTTAAGGAATTGTTTGAAAACGCATTGAAATGTATTTCAAATGAAGGATATAGGAAGAGATTGAGAATAACCAAGATCAATCAATAAATAAAGAATATCAGTATAACATAATAAAAAGCACTAATAATACTATTATATGCAGTATATAATAATCTTTTAATATAATTTAATAGTAATTATATATAATATTCACATAGTATAATTTAATAATAATTATTATAAATAATCATAATATAATGTAATTTAATAGTAATTATAAAAAAGAATAATCATCGTATTGTAATAAAATAAAAATAATGCATCAGAATACTCGCATTACATAATAATAATCATAAATAAATAACATAATAATAATTATAAATAAATAACATAATATGTCATAACAAAAAAAAAATAAATACATAATATGTAATAATATTTATAATTAAATAAATAAATAAAAATAATTATAAGTAACCAATATTATATGATTATTACATATAGCAATAATTGCATTTTTATATTACATTATTAATAAAATAATTACATAATGTACATTAGAATTAATAATGAGTATCAATTACAAAGTACTGAAAACTTACAATGTTCTAAAAACTGCAATTCCCTTCAACAAATTTCATCGAGCAAGGAACGTTCAAAAAGAGCATTTTTAAAACGTAAAATAAAGCGAAAATAAACGATTTATAGCGATATATATAATTAAAAGTGCAACATTTAAAAAAGAATATCCTATTACTCACCCATATAAGAAATATCCATATTCGAAAATAGAACAAAATAAAACAGAAGATGGAAATAATTGAACAATTACATGAAAATTGTTAAATTTTTATAGAAATCGAATTAAAATCATCTGAAATTAATAGGGTTACCACGTCAAAAAACCAATGAAAGTTACGTCATCTCCATGTCAACTACATCGCCAGATGATAAAAATATCAAGGTAACCATAGTGTAATGTTATCGCCTATCTTGGCGAACATAAACAACAACTTGGCGTGTGCCCCGGATATCAAACTAGCACCTAAAAATAAAAAATGATTATGACAAGATAATAAAAATTCCTTGTTAACTTTTCATCTGAACTGCGTTATTTTCCTCTCCTAAACATGTTTCAATAAAGTGTTTTGTATTTTTCTTAGTAGAAAATGTCGAACAAATAAGAATGTAATGCTAATTAGAGGAAACTCATTAGCCTTAATTTTAAATGAGATTTTTTCAAGACACTTTCTTGTTATGGCAAAAACTTATTTTAGACAGCCGAATAAGCTAGCAAGCTATTCACTCATATTATTTTTCTTTAAAATACTGATTTTCAATTGTTATTAAGAATAACGCATAGTTATGAAGTGAAAAGCTCATTAATTATATTTGTAATCAATTGAAAAAACTGAATTGCTGCAGGGTTTTAATATACGTAACTTTTTTCAGTGCAAGATCAAAAAATTCTTATGTAACCAGCTTCGAATCTTTCAAAACATAGAAAAATAAATATTTAGCTCAATACTTTTATCGGTACTTACGTATTATATTGTCTTCCAATTTAGGCAGATAAAATAAAGACGTCAAATGCTGTCATCGATATTATTGTTTTGATACATATATGGAATGGTTTTCCACTATTGGAGGCATATCATGGCATTTGGCAACCTGTTTTGATTTCTAAAATAATGGTCGATGGTACAACATGCTAATACCGAATTATCATTTGCAATAATAATAAATATGAGTTGATAATCATGAATGTGTGTGTCCTTTGGAACTATTTAAGTACCAGAATAACAGGAAAAAAATTATTTGAAGTATCATGAGACAGTTAGAGAAGTTCTCGTGTTAGAGTAATATGTATTTCTTCTCACATCTTCAAAAGTGTTTGTTCCCGTGTAGGTTATTTTTTCGTCACAATAAGAAAAGAAAAAAAATTATTTGGGTGGGAGGGGGGGGGTGTTCTCAATGAATGCTAAAATTTATTCGTTTGTAGTTGTTAATATAGCAACAAAAAAAATTTAGATACTAAAATAAATCTCTGTCCAAAGCAAGTGATCGAAAATTGGTAGGAAATATTACTCGAAATAATATAAATATTTCGGGAATTATGCAAATATGAGAATAAATTAATATTTTTTAAATGTTTAAATAAAAACAGTGCTTTTGTTCATAAAATGTTCAGAATTTAATTCCCGAATTAAAGTTTTCAATTTAAATAAACTGATTTAAAAAAAATTAAAGCGAATTTTGAAAAGTTCTTTTTGAAGTGCACTGGTTTTGGTTCTGTTTTTGTGCTACATTGCAGAAACACACATAAACTCTTTCTTTTAATAATACAGATAACATCATAGCCTAGTTCCTTACCAAAATCAATAATTTAAACAAATGTTTCAACACTATTAGTAATATATAAGCTGCTCGATTAGAAACACATTTTCACACTTGTGCATGTGCAATGGAAGAATTCTTACACTCGTCATGACACAAAATCCTGCAACTTCTTCATGAGTATACTTGTCAATTACAATTAGGTGGTTAAGACCCAATCTTTAAATGTTCCATTATTCTGGTTATTAGCACTATACTGACCCTAATGACACAGGAAAAAAGAATAAAAAAAAATTTCCTACCCTCCTGGAACGTGGAGTGTTCCAGTAAAAACGTACGGGCTGGGTCTTAAAGGGCTAATAAAATCAGAAAAAGAGTAATGATCCAGTCGGTATATTAGATGCAACTATGATATGAAAATCAAACATGTCTTTATAGATAAAAATGTCTTTATAGATATACAGTTTCTGTAGAAAATGAATAATAAAAAGAAAAATCCGACTTTTTATGAAAATTTAGCTAAACAGCTGGCGATTAAATAATAACTATTTTAATATTAAAAAATCAATGTTCAGTTTAAATAGAAAATTGCAAATATTCTCTCTAATATTAAAACAGAGAAGGAAAAAAAATGTGGAATATTAGATCGATTTGTAAAATTATCTTCGTAAATACGATCGTTGAAATATTAAAATACACAAACGATCATCTAGATAAGTTGAAAACAAAACTAAGTTATTGAAGAGAAAATAATTGTCAAATTACTGCAAGATACATAAAATATAAATGATGGTATAGTTTCGATTATTATATGAGTTGGCTCGGTGGCTTAGAAGTAGCGTGTCCGTTTTGTAAGCCCTAGATTGTGGATTCGATTCCGGCTGGAGTCGATAGATTTTCTGGATGAGAAAATCGTAGGCACGTATGTAATATCATTATGGGGCATGTAAAAGATCCCTTGAGTATCAATTTGACCCTGGTATTCTCGGCAAAATCAAATCGCAACAATATTCAGCATCTGCCGAGAACTTGATTTAAATTAATTCAAGGATCCAAATTTGGTACTAAAAGCCATCACTAGATGGTTCCAGCATGAGATGGCTTTCTCATTTGGGGACTTGCAGTATCTGTAAAGTCTTAGTTGCCAATGTGCAGACCATTCGGAAGGAAGGAGGATCCTAGTATGGAATACGAATAAAAAGAGGATATCATGCTAATATCAGGGAGTTATTTGCAAACGATGGTACAAGGATAAATAAAGATTACGAAAATGTTGAAAACTGCTGTATAGCAGTGTTTCTCAAACTGTGGGGCGCGCCCCTCTAGAGGGGCATCGTAACCCTACGAGGGGAGCGCGAGCCTCTTGAAAAGACTAAAAAAATTCTTTTAAAATACTGAAAGTAAACAAACAAATACATTCTGGCATAATAAAACATAAAATGCTCATTTACAATATAATACATTTATAAATGCATCAGTAGTGCACAATCTATTTTATAATCAATTTAACAATACTAAGCTAAGGACTAGTTTAATAATTACCAGTGACCCTATGGATTTGTCATATATAAAATTATATGCCAACATTAACACTTATCTTGATAATTTGTACGGTTGATAGTTAATCTGTTAAATGCCGATTAAAAATTATGCGATTCGCTCTCCTATACCCCCGTTTAGCACGTAGGGAAATGTAAGCGGTATATTGAGGGGGTGGGTGGTAGAAAAGGAATAAATAATCAAATCCTCTGAAATAATTGAATTCTTCACAAACACTGTCAGGGTCTTTTTATTTCTTTCTAAAGCATTCGGAATAGTTTTATGGATAGCAGTTCACAGAAGAAGGACGTATATATACGTCTGAGGGCAATAAACACAGTGGCTGAGGGAGACGCTTATATACGTTGGGGGCTTAAGAGGTTTAAGTCGTGTTGTGTATTTAATGTCATAGTATTATTGCATTTAATACATCGCTATTGTATGGAGGGGGGCGCGATGCAAATTATGATTGAATATTGGGTCGCAAACATTGGAAGTTTGAAAAGCACTGCTGTATAGTAAAAAGAATGATAATCCAGAAAACATCTACTCATGTTGTGATATGGTCGCTCTTTGGTGACCATATCTTTGATTGTCAGCGTGAATTAGAGGTATGGGATTTTCAAAATGATCAGACATTTTAAAATTCTTAATATGACTTTATTAAGAATATAACTTAAATTTCTAATAATTTAGATAAATTTATATAAGTGAGAATCTAATGAATCAAACACACAGCGATAGTTAAACCGAATCACGTAATTTAGACCACTTTCTCTAAATAATTATACTATCCGCCTACTTTCAATTCTGATAATATTACAAGTCCTAATATCAAATAATCAGTCCTACCTTAATACAAAACAAGATTCTACCACGGTACGAAACGTCTGGGCACGCGTGCAATGGTATGCCCCTTGTATCAATGGCTGAATATCTCAGTAACTTTATGATAGGCCGTCAATTCGCACTCGTATCTCTTCCAAACATAACTTTCCCTAAATTGCCATACTGCTTACTGAAACTTCTGTTCTTTTAAAAGCTATCTTATTTGCATTTCATAATCGTATTTCACTTCTTGGATTTTGGTTGGAAAAGATTTGCCATTAATCTTGGCCGTCAAAGAACCCAAAGGTTATGTTACAGAAAAGACGCGTGAGTCCGTCACAATGTGAAGAAATTAAAGCCTTTACCACCGGAAGTTACACTAGAAAATTAATTTCGGAGATATCTCAATGCCTAAGTTGCATTTAAATCTAGAAGTTTAGTTCTTTCAAATAATTACTATAAAATTAAATGTAGTAAATAGAAACAGAGACCACACATTTATTTTTCGTTATCTATCATGGAATTTTTTTTCCCCTTCCGAAGAGAAAAGTGACTTCGTACTATCATCTAACACAGCATTTTCTTAAGCAAATACATTTAGACAAATAGCTGTTAGTTTATTCAGTACAATAAAAAAAATTCGAAATAGGTAGCTAACGACTACGAAAGCGTCCCGTCTTGATTCAGCATCTAATGAAACTCTTCATTACCTTCAGTTCTTAGTTTATTCGTCTTTTTTTAGGGCTCATTCGGATGTCTCTGTGTAAAAAAAAAAGGCTATTGCCGAGTAATCAAACAGATACTAAGTATCTTTCAATGCCTATGCCTAGGATAATTATTTTTCCCAACTATTTATCCCAGTAAATTAATCTAAAGAGTTTTTTAAAAAAACTATGTATAAAATGGAAAGAATAACCATCGGAAAATGCAGTTATATTCTACCAAATGACTCATTATAAATAAAAATCTGGATGTTACTTTAATTCAATATACAGGGTGATTCATAAACATACACTTTACAGGTGCTGTAAACAGTAAGTGTTAAAATATACGCACCACCTCAGCAAACCGTAAGGTAAATGTTGTCTGTAATTTTCTTTCTCACACCTGACGGAAGTGAAATGGGTAATAGCGTGCGTGCCATGTGATTAATAGGTCAAAATGGTATAATCTGGAGTGGAAAAGGCTTTTTGTGTTTTTGTATTTAGCAAACTGTCCCGGAAGCCCCTTTTTTGTATATGTTAACTCTTTGATTGATGCCATAGTTGCAAAGTGATACTGACAAATTTATTCTCGAATTGGATGGTGCACTACCATACTGGTCGACCAACGTGTGAGAAAGCCTCGATGAACCCTCCCTCACCGATAGATTGGACGAACCACAAACTACAACATGTCCAATGGCCACCCAGAAGTCCTGACTTAACTCTTTGCGATTTCTTCCCTGAGTTCGGGATTATAGTAAAGGACAAGATATTCGTCCCTTCCCTTTCTGTTGATCTATCGGAGCTGAAACACCGTGTCACAACTCCTACTGGTGGATTTGATACAGATAACTTAACACGCGTTTGGGTGGAAATGGATTACTGGCTCGATATGTGTCTAAAGGTTCCCTAATAGAACATCTGTGACTGTCTCTAGCAAAACTTAAAATAATCCAATACAATTCTCTCTGTTACAGGTAATATGTAGTATCGTATACTGTTCTTGATTTATGGAGTATTGAAACTGTGTATTTCTTTATGAATATCCTTGTATTCGACCGATTATTCAAGTATTCTTAGAAGTCGAGTTCTTATGTGTTCTTTGGGGACATAACTTATCCATAAAAACTTTATTTATCTCTCAATTTTCTCTATCTTAATCCATCATTATTATTGTACTAACTTTCAACAATATTGTTTTTATTTTTTAAGGGCATTAATCTTCCATCTCCTTACAAATTGTAAGACTGTAAAAATATATCACACATACGGTATATGAATGAAAAATATTCTAAGGACATAAGCCGATTACTTAAAATTCTACACATAAATATTCCCTTGACGATGGCTGATGCTTTTTAAATTGATCGAAGCTCAACGCTTGCAATTTAACATACAGTGAAAGAGAGTGAGATGACTGCATATGTGTACTCCTTCTAACTAGATAGCAGTTCAAAATGATGAGGAGAAATTTCGCCAACAGTCTTCATGTTGCTTCAACAGCAATATCGATAAACAATTCTTCTATTGTTGAACGCCCTCTTTCCTCAAAATAACTAAATTAAAAAGAAAACATGTACTCAAAAATAAATGTAACACTAAGTCATTGACAGGAAAGGTTTGTCTTAAAATCAAATGGGTAAAACTAATATAAGCGAAATTCTGATATAAAATATTTCTATTTTTTTTAAAAATTTAAGCAATCTTTCCATAAATCATAACTGGTTCAGAAAATGTTTGAGGTGTGAAATATGAATTTACATTAAGTCCGATATTAGATGTTTTTTACACATACATAACTAATTAATTCCCTTGGATTTAAAGAGGCTGAACTCAACTCCCAATACTTCATATGACGACTCGCATGAAGCTAGGTATAGAAATTATCACTTTATCTCCAGACAATACAAATTCAATTATTCTGTAATGTAAATGCCTCTTTACAAAAAGAACACACACACAAAAAAAAAATCTTATTTATAAAATTTCCTTGAATTAAAAGTATATAAACGTTTTTTAAAGGAGAGGAAAAAAATTCTTAATGAAATTCAGATTAATTTAAAAATTTAATGAAAATTTTTAACCTTCTTTTTCAGTAACGTTTAGAGTAATTCATAAAACGTACAACAGAAAAGTAACGCTGAAAATAATATGCAGTGTTACAAATAAACTTATTTCAGGGATGTTTTACTCATTTTAAGTAGTTGAAGGATAATGTGGGAATTAGTGGTAAAAAATAGAGAAATCATACGAAGAATAACTTTTTTACAGCTTTACTACTCTTCTTTTCTTTTCATTGTAATACACATACTGGCCAGTGAATTAGAAACCCAAGATCAATATTTTATTGGACCACGTTTTGCAATAATAACTGCTCTGATTAGTTTGGAGATCGAGTCTGCAAGCTTCTGGATTTTATGTACATTCAGAGAATATCATGCATTGGCTGTGAATATTTTTAGACCTTTTCAATTAAAAGGAAGAAGAGAGTACTGCCGTGTGTGTTTTTTCACCATATCCCATACATTTTATATGGGGTTAGGATCCGGACTATACGGTGGCTAGGGAAGGTGTTGGAAGTCAGATTGACGTCCAGCAAACAAATTTTGAACGCTTTTGGTATGATGTATAGTTGTATTATTGTCCATGAAGTTATACCATCCCCATCAGGAGTAAAATGCAACATTGCAGGGTGCGTTTGACCTGCCAGTATATCTAGGTATATCATAGCTGTTTGTTTACCCTCGAGGAACACCAGGAAACTACTTCCATACCAGCAGAACACTTCCTATATCATGATATTCCGACCAGACCCTTGCACAGGGCGAGTAAGGCAAGATGGATTCATGGCTTTGTGGGGTTCTGGACAAATTTGATGTCTTCCATCAGAGCAAATAAGGTGTACTGTGATTCTCTCATTCAACCATATTGCCTTTTCCCAATCCTCAGGGTCTTCTTTTCTGACACCACTGCAAACAATTTTATGTATTTCGGGCAGAAATATGAGTGGTTTTCACAAAAGCACCCGACTATTCATTCCTATCCTTTGCTAGTTTATGAGCATGTTCGATCTGAAATGTGTTGCGAAGAATCTTGGGGGACGATTTGTGTCAATAAGAGCACAGTAGAGTCCCTGTTCTGCAGTACAATTCGTCGTAGACGAGGCCAATCATGATCTTGGAAAACTGTATTCGAATCGCAGTTGATGTCTTCGGAATCGAGGCCCCTGCTAAAATGGCACCATCAATAAGCCCTTTTTCAAATGGTGAAAGATCTGTTGTTTTTCCCATTTTACTTAATTCATTGCAAATATCTCTCCTGCCACTTACTTATACTAGCATTTTAGCCACATGTAACCCACGTCATAAAACAAAATTCGTTGTAACTCGTGAGTAGATAACAAACAAAGAAAATTGTCACAGCTTAATTTTAAAATTTAAAGCAGTATTTATTTGCTTCATAGGTTACTATAGTCACACTATACTATACTACGCTATAGTTACTGTAGTTATAAAGTCACGGTTATATGCCACGGGGCAGTCATATCTTATCAATCCTTTTTCCCGAACGCACTCGCCAATCCCTTTTCTTTCAGGGCTCCTCTCCAGTTTTCTCCATCCAGGGCTCTTCTCAAGTTTTTCCCTCAAGGGCTCTCCTCTCTCACCTAAAAAACCCCTTTTAAACACCAGGGGCGGGTCCACAAGACGCCCCTCGTCTCTTCTCATTGGCAGGCCAAAAAAAAGTTTGCCCCCTTCCCCGGGACACATTCGTGTAGTATTTGTGTGGCAAACACAAACACATTCCTGGTCCGTCTGGAAACTAAGGACGCCATAATTCTTATCTAACTTCTGAACACCCTTATCTATCACACCACCTGGGTTCTATCATCCCATTCTCTCGACACCGGCCGAGGTGACAGGATTCTTTCATACAGGCTTCGCCTATTGTCAATGGGGCACCGGATCTCTTTGACCATTATAATCTCCTAGACCGGGTGCCGGCGTTTGCCCGAGGTCGAACAATAAACAATGACCCCATGGCCACGTGCACTTGTCACACCACGTGTACTTGTCACTCAAACCTGTTCGGAGCCATAAAACTTAGAATGAATGGAGGGTGAAGTTCACCCCAGTCGAAGACGTCACATCGTATACTTCATCCCTAGGATGCATTCAAATGCAAATCTCAAAGAATTCGAATTCATTGGCCGATGTATGTGTCTTTTATGCAAATATTGTTAAAACTGGGTTAAAAATACACAATGGATCCGGTGCATTCTAGTTTCAATTTAAAACAGGAATAATTGTTGTCTAAAAATATAATTGTTATGCTTCATTAGTTAATTTGTTATCCGTCCCTGAATTTACTAAATAAATGGCAATGTAGACTCCTATTGTCGAAATACTCATTCAAAGAGTTGAGAATAAAATTTATTACCAGTTAATTAATAGTCGAGGCTTATAAAACATGAGAGTGTGCAGCTTAAGGCAATGACATTAAAAAAAAATGCAGAGGTAAATTTGCTCACAAAATTTATTTTTTTCTATTTTTCTGTTTAGTGCCTAGGGAGAGTGAGTTAAAGCATAGTAACTATTTTGAATCATTAAAAGTATCAAAATATAATAGAGTCTAATGTATTAAAATGTATTTGAGTTAAGTTCTTTAACTCGCCCTTCTCAGTCTGTTTTCTTCTATCTTAAAGGCCTTTCTGAGGCCAATAAATTTAACTTAGTAGTCCAAAACAAATGAAAAACAACATTTATGTTTAATTATAAAAAAAAGATATAAACGAACAAAAAAAAAGGAAGCTTTTATTATATGTAACGTTATTTTAATAGTAATAATTTTTTTAAAAAAATATGAAAAAAGTATATGCATAACATGTTTAGTGTTGATTTTTTTTTTCAAAAATGTTTTTATCACACATTATTTTTAAATGACAATAAATATAAAGATACATGGAAGACATTCTAAATTTCAGTTCAAATAAAATAATTTTAATTTCAAAGTGGGACACTAAAAATTAAATGTCTGGAATAAACACACTTAGAATAAATTTTAAATTATAAGCCTAAGCTTTTATTAGAAATTAGATTCTCAAAATTAAGAGGTCAATGACCTACGTGTAGCTTTGAATATATGTGCAATTAATAAATGTGAAATAAAAATCAAATTTTATAAAAAAAATTAAGTTGGGTATCTTACAAGTATACTAAATATTCATTTAAAAAGTGTTATATATTAATAAATTAATCACATCATATTATATTAAAATTAATTTCTTTCGAAAATTTTCAGTAATAGTTAGAAGAAGATAATTATTTTATCTGATTTTAAGAATAAAAGAAGAATTTTTTTAATGATCTCTCTTCTACAAATTAAATCTCTTTTTGAAATCTTTAACAAGTAAAGACGCATTCTATAAATAAAATATCATTAAATATTCTAACTAATGCGCTATGTTATTTTTGTCTCCTTAAAATCAAATAAAAACGAAGCAGACGAAAATTTTGCATTAAAAGAAAACAGAGTTTCTTAAAGCTTAGCTTTCTATAGTGTTTTGATTTTTTTTTATCTCGTAGTAATTAACAATTTTATAGTTATTTTTATTTGAATACAGAGCTTCATAATTTATTCAAACTTCATGTTAATATCAGTGAGAAAGATTTCTTATTTCAATTAAAAATACGAAATCTTTTAATATTAAGAGACATATATAAAGCTTTTAAATACATTTGAATTTTATATAGTCCCTTAGTTTTAAATATAGAAATGTGTAGGATTTTTAATTATTCATAAATAAATGTTTAATTAAAGGTCTTGGAAATTTTATCGAGACTGGTTTATATATTTTATTAACATTCATTTATTGCAATGCTATACTTAAAAATAAAACTTAAAATATGTTGAATTTTCTTTAAAATAAAAGCTTAGTATAGCTGCTGTAACACTGAAAATAATGATGAAATTTTTAGTTAAAATAGTCAACATTATCACCAAGTATTTGCTTCTAATTAACAACGTTATAAACATAGAAGTATTATATTGAAAGTTTGAATTAAATTCAGAAAGTAAAGCTCAAAAATAAGATTGTCTTATGCAATTTTGAAAAAGATTCTGTTCTAATTTATTTGATTTAATATAAAATATAAGTTCCAGCAAAAAATAAATAAATAAATAAGTTGAAACTGAAAAGACAGCTGATAAAAATACACACATCAGCAAGGAGGAAAATTTCTCGTTTTATATAGTAGTTCAGAGAGTATTGATGAGTCCTTTGGATAGCTAACAAGTAATATAAAAAAAAAATTTAAGTCAACTCCTACTTAGATCAACAAAGAAAAATTTTATGTTAGCGACTTTTTTATTAAATAGTTACAATTAATATAAATATGTATATACATAGGACAGAATCAAAACATTAAGTGGTAATTAATTTTTGTTAATTATCATTAAAATATCGTATTGTCATCCAAAAGAATCATGTATAAAAAATTTCAGTTCATTTGAATACTTTAAAACGTGAGGAAATTTTTTTTTTAAAGTTTTGACTCAAGTCGCTAAAAATGAAACCAACGTGGTTTCGTATCTGTAATTATTTAAATAATTAGTTTCAGTCAATTCATTTTAATTAATTATAATTAAATTATCGAATTTTTACCCAAAACAATAGTGTATAGAAAATTCCAGCTCAAATGAGCGCTTTAAAATGTGAGAGAAATATTTTCAAGTTTTGACACAAGTCGCCAAAATGGTCGCTAAGACGCCAAAAATGATGCCAACGTGGCTGTATTTGTAATTCTTTGAATAATTAGTTTTAATCAATTAATTTTTATTAATTATAATTAAATTACCGTATTGTCATCCAAAATAATCATGCATATAAAAATTTCAGCTCAATTGAACGCTTTAAAATGTATTTTATTAACGATTGAAAATTCTACCAAGATAAATAAATATATAGAGAGTGTGAGCTAATAGTAGTAATTGAATAATGAAGCATCTCAAAATAAGAGAGGAAGTATAATTTTTCAAACGGTTGATTGAGAAAGACTTCTGAGAATCCCCCTCCCTTCATGTTTGTCTGAAACACACTTTGCTGACTCCTTTCCTCTAATGGAAAAGAAAACTAATCCAACAAGACAGAGTATTATTTGCTGCTCAAAGAGAGATGGTAGAGTGAAGCAAGATTCTGCTGTCCATATTGCGATGTTCAACTCTGTGCAGTACCTTGTTTTCGAATGTATCCTACACAGTCAAATTTTGATTAACAAATTTATAATTTCTCAAAGTCAATTTATGCTTCTCAAAGTTTCAATATTCGCGACCCAATATTCTATCATAATTTTCATCGCACCCCTCTCAAACAATAACAATGTATTGAATTCAATAATACTAAACTTTCATGTTAAAACTACCATCCAACTTTAACCTCTGAAGTGTCACCGGCGTATATAAATGTCTCGCTAAGCCAAAGCGTTTATGTCTCTGGGCGTATATATGCGTCTTCCGAAGTACGATCATTTCTGTGCATTGCTATTCATAAAATTATTCCGGAGGCTTTTGATTTCAATAAAAGGACCTTGACAATGTTTTGCAAAGGATTTACTTATTTCAGATTATTTGCTTCTTTATTCCCGGCCCCCCCCCATACATCACATACGTGCACCTATGTGGAAAACGATTCGCATTGGGAAGCGAATCGCGTAGCTTTAATTCGGCAATTAATGGATTAAGTATACACTGTACAAATTATCAAGATAAGTGTTAATTTTTGTATATAATTTTATATATGACAATCCCATGGGGTCACTGGTAATTATTAAACTTGTTCTTAACTTAGTAGTGATAAATTAATTACTACTATAATACTACTAATGTATTAATCACTACTTGCAAATGTATTAGTGTAAATGTGCATTTTATTTTTTATTATGTCAGAATGTATTTTGCTGGCTCATTTTCAGTAAATTAATAATTCTTTTAAATAATCTTTTGTTTACCATTTTCAATATGCTCGCCACCCCCCCCCCCCTCCTCGTAGAGTGTTCAGGCCTCCAAGTGGGGTGCGCCCCAAAGTTTGAGAAACGCTGATTTACGCAAATACAAAGAATGCAAAGAAAATTTGTAAATCAAGAAAAAAGCTAGATATTCTAAGCTGTATATCAGTGCTTCTCAAACTTCTAATATTTGCGACCCAATTTTAAGCCATAATTTTCGTCGCGCCCCCTTCCCTTACAATAACAATGTATTGAACACAATAAAAATATACCTTGATGCTGAAGCTACAATACAACTTTAATTATAATCCATACAAACTATCAAGATAAGTATAAAATTTTGTGCATGACAAACCCATGAAAAATAATAGCAATTATTAAATTTGTTCTTAATTCAATATTGATAAATTAACTATCAAAAATATTGTGAAGTATTGATACAATTATAAGTATATTATATCAGTGTAAATGTGTATTTAATTTTTATTATGTCAGAAGGAATTTTGTTTCATTTCCTTTCAATAAATTAATACTTATTTTAAATATTTTACTTTCGACTTTTTAACATGCTCGCTTACATGGATTTCACGCCCCCTAGGGGAGCGCCACAACAGATTGAGAAACGCTGCTGTATATTTATAATTAGTGTTGAATTGACTCCAAAGGTAATGATTTCTGCCATACAGAAAGCTAACTCTACAGGTAAATTTTTCAGTTACTTAAATAGATGTTTTTACTTTAAATTTTAAGATATTTTGCATGTGAATGGTTCGTTTATGTTTAAAAAAATATGTATGATTGAAAATAAGCTCATAAGAAAATTGAAATTTTTTTGCCCATGACTTTGAAATAAAGGGAGCCTGGAAGGGGTTAGATGCCATCAAACTTTTTACCTTTCACCAAAAATTTAAAAATTCTGAAAGTCCTTCCTTACACAATTTTATACATAAAAATGTGACACATCTTTCATCTGAAGAAGAGGATGTGTTTTTCGTACTAGTTCATAATGGGAGGAAGAAAACAAAGGAATATTTTTAGCTTGTGAATCACATGAGTTTTTAAAGCGTTCAAAAAATTTCTCTCATTCCATATCCCGCTGGACTGAGATATGAAAGGCATGATAAATATAAATAGTGCCAATTCATCGCTGTTATTTTTAGTGTATGCAACGGATGTCATGAGGGTGCTGATGATGTATTGCTGGTATCTCTGTCTCTGGACAATGATGGAATTAGGAATTTCATCAAATCCCTAAGGGAGATGATCAATTGGCGGGAGATGTTAAAATGATGTCTCTTGAAGGTCATTTTCTTGATAAAAGTAAGGGATTTGAACAAATCATTGACATGTTTCAGTGAAATGATGAAATAATATTGTCAAAAGTTTAAAAGTGTTTATTTAACAAATATGGTGCATTATTAAACGTAGAAGTAATACAAAAATAGTAGATGAAATACAAATTATTTATTCGCAACTAATTAACAAATAATTAGATAATTATCCTGGTATTTTTTTATGTGTAACATCAATTCTTTCGGTTGCTTACACTAAAATATCAATCCCTATGTTAATCCTGTGGTGCCATTTTTTAAAGATATGGGGTTGATATTAAGGAAATCGATAGAGCTACCTGTATGGTTAGGAAGTACAAGGACTCGACCCCCCAGGTGTCTCCCCCCTTCACAGCATTTTGCCAATGCAAATCCTGACTAGTTCATTTCATCATTTCACTGAAACAATTCAGGGTTTGATAAAATCACTTACTGTCATCATGGAAATGACCTTGAAGAGACGTTATTTTAAAATCTTCCGTCAATTAATCCTATCCCTTAGGGATTTCATGAAATTCCTAATTTCGTCATTTTCCTTCGACAACTCTAATTTTCCGAAGTCAGGTCATTAGACTGGCCACGACGACAAGCGCGTCGGGTCTCTCATCGAATAAGACCTCGTGGAGGAAGATTGGGTTCACTTTCATGGAAATATTTCCTTAAATTTATGGAAATTTTTAGAAGTTGTTGTATGAAAGAATTTTTACACTGTAAAGGTGATTTTTGGGAAAGGGGTTGATAATTTTTATACCATGGTACCAATCTCAAGTGATACAGCTACTACAAAGTAAGAATGATCAAGAATTTGATTGATCAAAAATGGATCATTGAATAACATTAAATTTTTACAACGTTCTCGGTTCTTATGTTTAAAAGCAAATGAAAGACTGATGTGTATCTTCCAATAAATATTTCCATGCTACTATTTTTCAATTCCTACTATTAGTTAACTCTCTCCCTATATCTATTTATTTATATATATGTATATCTTGTTCAAATTTTCAATCGTTAATAAAATACTTTCTATTCATCCATTCAAGTTCAAATACATTTTTGTTTACTTTTTATGGATGACTCTTGATGTTAATACAGAGTTTTTCAAATATTAGTTCAGTAATTAAATTAAAAAAAGAATAAATACTAACAAACAAACAAAAATAGTCCAACATCATATATAGAAAGGAAAATGGAAAAATGCAAGGAAAATCGCTTTCTATTCTATCACTTAATATTTTGATTCTCTCATATATATATATACATATTTATATTAATTGTAACTATTTATTAAAATCGAACCAAAATAAAATTTTATCTGTTGACATAGTAGGAATTGACTTAAACTTTTTTCTTATGTTATTTGTTTCTGTTTACGTCAAGAGAAAAAATTATTTTATGGATGCTTTTTTTTCCATTTTTTTAATTTAACATTCACAGTATAGAGAAAATATGTCAACTGTGCAATTTAGCAATTTTGTGTGCTTAAGGAATTTTGTGTAAGATGATATTCAAGGGGTTTTATAGGGGGTTAATTTTGTCTCGTTATCTGAAATTATAAACAATTTTTGACGGTATAGTTGTTTGAAGTTAAAATTAAGTAATTCGATTCTCTTACACATTATTTACAAAAAAATAAGGTTTCAAAAAGCTTAAAATATTATCATAATTTTGAACGATATAAGCATATAAAAATAAGAAACATAACTGTAAGAAATTTTAAGTAAATTTTAAGTTACCCACAAGATATTTACTAAAATAATGGCTTTTGATGCACAGAAATTTACAGAATGTACCATACTCTTTAAACTCTAATTTTAATTTTATGTATTGCTTTTATTTCAACAAATTTTAAAAATACTCAAATTTAGAAAAAAAACTAAGAAATACAATTATTTTTTTTCTTTAAAAAAATATTATTTATTAGTTTATTATATAAAATGCTACAGTGTAATAAGGATATATTTAACTTTATAAGTAAAGTTATTGATAGTAGTTAGAGCTACTGTTTTAGAAAATATCATTAGCAAGGTAAAAACTAATATTTCTTACAGAAATGCTCCTTATTTTCATACACTTATTATTTTTAGAATTATGATCATATTTTATACATTTTACACTTTTTTGAAACCTCCCTTCTTTATAAATAATGTTTAAAAGAATAAAATTATTTAATATTTAAACCTCAAATATATATAATCGAATTTTTTAAAAATATTTTTAGCTCTCGAGGCACAATTAACACTCTTGAGATCCCTTAAGGTATCCGACTACGTTCGGAACCATGATTTTAAAAAAGCGCATAAATGGATATATTTCATGATATTTGGTGTCACTTAGATTAGAGCACATGCATAAAATTGTTTTAAGGACATTTTGACAAAAATAATTATTTAAATACAACATTTCGGCAAAAAATAAACATAGAATAACCTTTTTTCAAAATGTTCTCCTTTTGCGCAAAATGTTTCTATTAAAATACTATTTTGCCTGTATATAGCTCAGACACTTGTACAGAGGCTCAACTATGATTTTTGAAAAATTCACATTATTTTGAGAGTTACAACCCATTAAAATAATTATCGGCGTTTTTTTCTTAAAATTTCTCCCCTCTGTTGTCGTAAAACATGGATAAACCCACTTCTAAGTTATATAATTCAAAAATTCTAGTTGAGCCTCTGTCAGAGGTCTGAGCTATATACAGGCAAAATATTATTATAATAGAAGCATTTTTCGCAAAAGGAGAATAATTTGAAAATTCGTCATTCTATGTTCATTTTTTGGCAAAATATTGTACTTAAATAATTTTTTATTGTAACAATATTCTTAAAACAATTTCATATACATTTTCTAATCTAAGTGACACTAAATATAATAAATATTATCCATTTATATGCTTTTGCAAAATCACGGTTCCGAACGTAGTCGGATATCTTAAGGTATCCAACTATGTTCGGAACCAAGATTTTTATAAGTGCATAAATGGATAATTTTCATGATATTTAATGACACTTAGATTAGAATACATGTATAAAAATGTTTTAAGGCCATTTTGACAAAAAAATTATTTAAATACAATATTTTGGCAAAAAATTAATTTAGAATAATCTTTTTTTTCAAATGTTCTCCTTTTGTGAAAAATGCTTGTATTATAATAATGTTTTGCCTGTATATAGCTCAGACCTCTCTACAGAGGCTCACTCTATGCAGAGGCTCAACTAGAATTTTTGAAATATATAACTTAGAAGTGGATTTATCCATATTTTACGACAACAGAGGGGAGAAATTTTAAGAAAAAACGCAGATAACTATTTCAATTGGAGGTAACTCTGAAAATAATGTGAATTTTTCAAATATTCTAGTTGAGCCTCTTTAAAAAGATCTGAGATATATACGGGCAAAATATTATTATAATAGACGCATGTTTCACAAAAGGAGAGCATTTTGAAAAAAGATTATTCTAAGTTAGTTTTTTGCCAAAATATTGTACTGAAATAATTTTTTTTTGTCAAAATGTCCTTAAAACAATTTTATACATGTATTTTAATCTACGTGACACTAAATGTCATGAAAAATATCCATTTATGCGCATTTTTAAAATCACGGTTCCGAACGTAGTCGGATACATTTAAGTGTCCTTCTCTATCGGCAGATCAAGAGGGCTTTTGAATGTCCCTTTATATATGTATTTGACAGTTATTCGAGCATATTTTTTTAAGGAATGAGGTGGCAGAATACATGCGGTTGCAGCGAAATCAATTTTGATTCCCATGCATTGAGCAATTTCATTTCTAGACAGGAAAATGCTCTTGACTAACTTCATTAAATTAGTTTGGGAAGAGATATGGAGAAAGACAACAATAAACTGCAATCTATGAACCGTGTAATTCGTGAGCGGTGCATTCTCTGAATCTGATGAGTAGATGAACGGTTGATTAGGTTTCGCAATGGATATCTGATCCTGCGCAGAGACATGTATTAATCAGCAAGAGTGCTCCAATGTGCTTTTTGATTATTTTAGTTGTTTGTCCTGTTTTTGTCCTCATCATTGATTATTTTCATATTCTTCTCTTATTAACCCTTTATCTACCGAAGGTACTTATACGTACTTTAAAATTACATAGAATAACCATTTTTACGGATACTCTGATGATACTTAGCAGATTATTCATTTAAGGTATCCGACTACGTTCGAAACCGTGATTTTACAAAAGCGTGTAAATTATTAATATTTATGATATTTAGTGTCACTTAGATTAGAATACATGTATAAAATTGTTTTCAGGACATTATGACAAAACAAAATTATTTAAATACAATATTTTGGCAAAAAATTAACTTAGAATAACGTTTTTTCCAAATGTTCTCCTTTTGTAAAAAAGGCTTCTAATGTATTAATATTTTGCCTGTATTTAGCTCAGATCTCTGTACAGAGGCTCAACTAGAATTTTTGAAATGCGTAACTCGAAAGTCGATTTATCCATGTTTTACGACAACAGAAGGGAGAAATTTTAAGAAAATACGCCGATAATTATTTCAAATGGTTGTAACTCTGAAAATAATTTGAATTTTTCAAACATCATAGTTGAGTCTCTGTACAGAGGTCTGAGCTATATACAGCGAAATATTAATACAATAGAAGCATGTTTTACAAAAGGAGAATATTTGGAAAAAAGGTTATTCTAAGTTAATTTTTAGCCAAAATATTGTACTTAAATAATTTTTTTTGTCAAAATGTCCTTAAAACAATTTTATGCATGTGCTCTAATCTAAGTGGCCCCAAATATCATGAAATATATCCATTTATGCGCTTTTTTAAAATCACGGTTCCGAACGTAGTTGGATACCTTAAGGTATCCAACTACTTGCGACAACTTTTTTTTAAAATAATGGATATATGGAGATTTTTTTTGTGGTTTTTAAATTTATTTAGTACATTTTAAGAAAAAAAAGACTAAAATTAAGAATTGAAAAATAAATTATTACTACTAAAATTGGAAAAAATTGGGTAAAAATTAACAAAATATTATATAAACTAAGCCCGCTCTTTACAAATAGTAAATGAACAAATTCTCAATTTTTCAATTTTGATGCATTACTTTGTTATTCCTTTTTGAAGTGACCTGCAGGATAAGATATATTTTAATTTTTACAAAAACTAGAACACTTTATCTTAGTTGTTATATGAAATTGCTTAAAAAAACAGTGATTATATTCATATAAAGAACTGTAAATTTTGTAATAAAACAGTGATTGATAAATCTGAAGGTTAAAACACTTCTACTGTTATACAGACCATACACAAAAAATTTCAGCAAATTATTTTAAAAACTTCTTGAGCAATCGCGGTCCCCGTTTGATTTTTTTGAAAAAAAAAACACATTTCGAGTAAAACGCATTTTAAATTTTGACTTCTTATGTAAAGTTTTATGGTATCTGCTTTTACTAAAACACCTGTATTTTTTGTTCTAGTGAATAGAAAATAAAAACATTGGTATTTTTATGAAGCTAATAAGTTAGCCTATATAATAAAATTTAAAAAAAAATTGGCAATTTTTTAAAAAAAATCATGATTTTAGGGTAGTTGGATATCTTAAATTCACTCATCCAAGATATATGGCAGCACGGGTTCTATAATGAGTATTTTAGTGGGGACGGCGAATCGTTTTATAGCAGAAATTGCTTTTTTAGCTGACGGTGTTTTCAGCAGATTGCGAAGATGGTCATTTTAGGTTCGAAAATAATAGATAATGTCAAAAGGTTTCTTCTTCCTTTTTTTTTTTGTTTTTGTATGTTAATGAAGATCTTAGATAATGATTTGACTATTTATGTTAAGTAAACAGTGTATATAATTAATTTAACAGTTGAATATCTTTAATTAATTAATTAGCTTTAACGGATTAAATTTCCTAAAGTTGAGTATTTCGTTTATGTATATCCCTTAAGATCCGACAACGTTCGGAACCGTGATTTTGCAAAAGCGTATAAATGGATAATATTTATTCAGTGTCAGTTAGATTAGAAAACGTATATAAAATTGTTTTAAGAATACTATTACAATAAAAAATTATTTAAGTACAATATGTTGACAAAAAATGAACACAGAATGACACATTTTCAAAACATTCTCCTTTAATGAAAAATGCTTCTATCATCATAATAATATTTTGCCTGTATATAGCTTAGATCTCTGTATAGAGGCTGTGAACTAAAGTTTTTAAAATATATAACTCAGAAATGGATTTATCCATATTTTAATACAATAGGTGGTGGGGGAGGAATTTGAAGAAAAAAACGCTGATAATTATTTCAATTGTTGGTATCGCTGAAAATAATGCGAATTTTTCAAAACTTCTAGTTCAGACTCTCTGGGGAGGGTTTTACTTTATATAAGCAAAATATTATTATTATAGAAGCATTTTTTATAAAAGGAGAATGTTTTGAAAAAAGGTTATTCCAAGTTAATTTTTTGTCAAAATAGTGTTTTTAAATAATTTTTTGTCAAAATGTCCTTAAAACAATTTTATACATGTATTCTAATCTAAGTGACACTAATCATGAAAATTATCCATTTATGCACTTTTTTAGAATCATGGTTCCGAACGTAGTAAGATACCTTAATTATCAAGGAGGGATTAAAAAAAATATATATTGTATGAAAAAAACTACAGTAAATCACAATGCAGTTGATAAAGGGTTAAATACTCATGGTTTCTGATGGAGAAATATCCTACATATTTCTCATAAGCTCTCCTCCCCCCAACACACACCTTTTTTGTATTGCTTATAACAGCGGTTCTTAAACTTTCAATCACCATGGCGCCCTTTTATGAATCAGCCTGATATCAAGATTTTGAACAACCTTCTCTGATTTCCAGCACATGGCTGAGTGATTTAAATGCAATTGTTATTTTATTGGAGGCTATAAACTCATTTTTTAATCTTTGCACAAGCGTTTCTACTATTTTTTGAAAATATTATGTTATAGTAATTCCCCTAAGTAGTTACAAACAATGAGAAAACTGAATTAATATTCTTGATCGAAATGCATGTTATGGCAGATATTTTCATTGGGAGCAATTTAGCGATCTAATCTAGAATTACACATCTTTCAATTTTACCACGAGGCCTTTCAAAGTCTATAAAAGAGGGAAATATTAACATTATGAGAAAATTTCTTGGACCCCTAGTAAAGCGTTGAGAATCCAGGGGTCCACGGACCATAGCTTAAGAGCAGTTTGGCATATAAGGTGTCTTCAATTTCTTTGCTTTTTACGCTGTTTTCTCAGTCATTGTAAACATTTTTTGCTACTTGTGTACCGTCGACCAATTTCCTTAATTGAAAAGACGTAGCCACGATATACAGCCAAAAGTGAAATAGTTCCTGATCACATTCGAAAACAGTAATTATAATGAGAGGACAGCGTTTGGCGACATTTTTTATATTGGTTATATGTTCTTTGGTTTGACGAAGTTAGTCGACGGTATAATACGTAAGTACCATTTTTTTTTTCGATAAAGTCTTTTCATCTTTCCTGACGTTTATCTTTTCAGTTTCTTAATGATTATTACGATTGTTTAGTTTTTGCTTTTTAGTTTCATCTTGTTTACATAGCATTTCTTTCTTTTATATGCTTAGACAACTGTTTGGCTTGTATAACTTTTATTTATTTCTATCAAATATTACATAATCAAAAAAATTAAAGAATTTAATATGCACATTATACTAACGTAAAAATCTCATGTATTTTTAACAGTGTGTGTATTAAATTTCTAACGAGTTTTGAGGAAATCAAGCCAGAAGGAGCTTTGATGATGGTCACGTAAGCTTTACAAATAAAAAAAATCCCGTTTTTAATTAATAATACTTAAAGACTTGGAATTTGGAAATGATGATTATTTTGTTGATTAATCCACTAAAACTGAGTTTAAGGGCCTACAGTGGAGTAAATGATAAACATACTTCCGTTTTAGAAATTCAAGCCCCTTCTTAAATCAAACGATGAAAGCTATAAGAATATTTTTCAATACAATCGAAAGCTTAGTGCTAAGACTTAGATAACAATAACCTAAAAAACGAATTCAAAATTTTATAAAGTCGTATAACATATACAATATTGCATGCTGTGTTTAACATCTCTGGTAATTAGAAAATACTTTTAGGGTATCCGACAACGTTCGGAACTGTGATTTTGCAAAAGCGTATAAATGGATAATATTTATGATATTTAGTGTCACTTAGATTAGAAAATGTATATAAAATTGTTTTAAGAATACTATTTCACTAAAAAATGATTTAAGTACAATATTTTGACAAAAAAAGAACATAGAATGACCCATTTTCAAAATATTCTCCTTTTGTGAAAAATGCTTCTATTATAATAATATTTTGCCTGTATATAGCTCAGACCTCTCTACACAGGCTGAACTAGAATTTTTGAAATATATAACTAAGAGGTTGATTTATCCATGTTTTACGACAACAGAGGGGAGAAATTTTAAGAAAAGAACGCCGATAATTATTTCGATGGATTGTAATTCTGAAAATAATGAGAATTTTTCAAAAAAAAAAAAAGATAGTCCAGACTCTCTGGAGAAGTCTTTACTTTATATAAGTATATATATATATATAAAATATTATTATTTTAGAAGCATTTTTTATTAAAGGAGAACATTTTGAAAAAAAGTTATTCTAAGTTCATCCTTTGCCAAAATATTGTATTTAAATAAATTTTTTTGTCAAAATGTCCTTAAAACAATTTTATACAAGTATTCTAATCTAAGTGATACTAAATATCATGAAAAGTATCCATTTATGCGGTTTTTTAAAATCACGGTTCCGAACGTAGTCGGATACCTTAAACACTTCAAATCAACACTTTTCCAGTAATGTGTCTTTACCCATAAGTAGCCTTTGTTGAAACTTTAATACTACTATCAAAATTTACTTCGTCCTCTGGAGTGGTTTTAGTGAAACAATCATTGCTTGAAAACTAATGTTTGATATGCAGAAAAATAAAGGGTGGGGCAAAAAGTAACCTGGATGAGCGGATAGGATTGGCCGCACATCATACTGTTTACTGAGATAACAATGAATGGCTTAAACATGAGTCTTTTCTTTATCTCTGATGAAACCTAGTTTCACCTCAGGGCTTATGTCAACCCAAAGAATGAAAGGTTCAGGGTGTCGTAAGCTCCGCGTAACTTCCATTGCATGGTTGGGTTTTGGTATGTAGTGTCACCACGCCGCATTATTGATCCCATCTTCTTTCATCAGACAGTAAACTCGGCAGCTTTACATTTCAAACATTTTGAATCCATTTGTGGCATTATTAAATAAGAATACCAAAAGCTACTTCTAACAAGATGGTGCAAACTGCCCATACTTCTTTCCAAAACATGGATCCCATTTACACAAACTTCTCTCCTGATAGAGTAGTTAGGAGTTGTTAGTCTGCTTAGCCCTAACTGACCACCCAGGTCCCCGGATCTGTTAGTGGGTGATTACTTTTTGTGGAGAAATCCTCAAGTCTAAGCTGTATCGCAACAGCTCTCATAGTCTTCAAGAGCTACAGAAGAATATTTGTTGTGAGAGTGTAGCAATTTCAGCAGTTCAGCTTCGATCTATCTGCCTTCCGTAACTTGTTGATCAAGGCCTAATGCTGCCAAGAGATGAATAGTGGTCATTTTCAACATCTACTATAAGCAGTTAAGCGAGCTATCTCCTTTCCTTCACCATGTTTCTTTGTAACATGGAACTCTTTCCTCCGGGCTTTTTTTTATTTGCCCTGTAGCATAGGGTGCCAAAGTGGTGGTCCACGAGAAAATTTCTCTGGTACCCAGAAAAATGTGTGGAACATATTTACTCATCACGTTAAACTACGTTTTATGATGCATTGAAACATAATTCAACTCATTACAATACTTGAAAAGCTATAAAACTCTGCTTCATAGAATAGCGCCATTTCATAGGAATATATAATGCTCAAAGTTTGATATCGTCGGCCTAGCTATCAGAATGCGTAACTCCCCGAAGGAACTAAATTTGATAAGGAGTGCTTTGCGCCAAGCATTGCTTAGCGCGATTCCTGAATTGCGCCAAGCATTGCTTAGAGCGATTCCTGAATTGCGCCAAGCAACCCATGGCAACCATATTACCACACGATAAAAATATCAAGATAACCATATTTTAATGCTATAGCCCATCTTGGCGAACATAAACAACAACTTGGCGCGTAGCACTCCTGCATCAAATTAGCACCCCAGAAGGAGCTACGCATTTTGATAATTAGGCCGACGATATACTTAAACTATTTTTAATTGTTTTGTTTTTACAGTTTTTGTGTGTGTTTCTATATATTATGGTTTATTATTGAAGCTTTCATAATTTGGTTACAATTAATAGTTTCATTTTATTAACTAGGGACATTTTATGTGTTCTTAGATCACAATTTTTTTTTTTTTATAAATATTTTTAACACATAAAAATCATATTAGTGGTCCGCGGAATTTAAATTAGGAATTTTGTGGTCCGTGAGGTCAAAATTTTTGCCGACCGCTGCCCTATATTGTATAACTTTTGCTTAATTAACCCCCTTGTAGTTGCCCTTCAAAAAGTTCCATCCTTAGGTACGTGGCATCTCTCAGATACATCACCTCATACTAACGTTTGAAGATGATTTAATCATTTTATTGGTGAGATTTGACATTAAAATCAGAACCCAAGGAATCCAGAGACTGAAACAGTGTTGATGAATAAGTGAAATTAAACGCCACTTGAACTCATAAAATCCTTTCTTTCCAGCATAAAATCACGATACGAAGCCTGCATATCTGTAAGAAGTGACCATACCCCGTGTTAACCCTCTTTTTGTTTTATTCTTATCTAGTGAATATTATCTAGTGAATGATCGAATAAATGTTAGTAGAATGTTACATATTTATGAGGATATTATTGAAATAACAGGCCAAAGAGCTCAAAAAAACATTCATACAGTAAGAATTATTTTCGTATAATCCCCAAAAAACTATATAAATATCAGGTTGAAAAAGAGTTTCACAGAAAAAAAATTATAATATTTTGAGTTACCAGATTCATCATGATAGATTTTGAACAATTTAAATGCCCTCTTCCGTTTTCTTTTCCAATGAGGTTAATTCATGTGACGTCATAGTGACATGATAGTGAAAGCCACGTGATTCTAGCCAATCAATTCAAAAACTCATGTGACGTCATAATCACACGATAAAAACTATCTAGTGTTTCCAGCTAATCAGTTCACGTGCCAAGTTTTGCTCTTTGCAGAAACTTTTTCTTAAAAAGTGCATATGTATACAAAATGCATTTCATTTAAAAGTATAAGCATAAAATACGACTTTTTTTTAATTTAAAAAAATCTTTTTGAAGAAATTTTTTTCCCTAACTCTTAAACATCTTTACCCAAATATGAAATTTGAAATTTTATCTGAGTTGTACAAATGGAACAAGTGTACAATTAGTTTAATGTTTGTTTTGAATTCAATGGAAAACACGTGTTTGTTTTTATCATGTGACTTCATGAATAAGGCCCATTTTATGTAATTTATTGTAACTTGGCCTCTAAGTAATGCAAAGACAATATATATATATATGTTTTGTAAAGCCAAAGAGATTGCTCTATTTTAATGGGGGGGGGGCTGGGGGAGGACAGGGGTTTTAATCAAAACAGATTGTTTCAACATGTTAGGATACCTTAACAGTTTCTTAATGATTTCGGTGCGAATATATTGTTTACGTATATAAGGTAAACTTTTACATTGCTTTTATTCTATAATTATGATTCAATAATTCTGATAACTTGCGTTGTTAACTAACTGTATAACCAATTGCTTAGCAAACAACATTTTACAAATATGAAACAGTGTCTTACTTAATTAAGAGGTAGGATCTCTAAGCGTCCTTAAACATACAAACTAATAATTAACTCGATTAGAATTTTTTTCTTTCAAGAAATGAGGAAACAGCGCTAATAGACTTCTTAATGGGTTTCCAGAGGTATTCCAGAATTCCTCTGTTTTAGCGCTGTCATTAAGGGACTAACTACTCCATTCTACTCAAACTGTACTGATGTAAGAGGCGATTATGTTCGGAGATTTAAATGAAGTCATCGCGTTAAGAATCAAGTTAAAGATTATAGTCGTTGGCTTACGGCTTACACATTTTTGCAGGTTTGTTTTAACTTAATTGTTTTACTCATTTTTTTCATATCACATTCGTATTTACAGTTGAATCCAGTGATGGATCTCTTCTATAATTGGTTTCCGTGTAAGATCCCTAACACTACAGGAAATATTTATTATGTTTATTCAGTTTTTTAAAAAATTTTACATGCCAGCTGGGGGGCGTAATAGGTTTGATACTGGCCCTTTGCACCTGAGGTTGCGGGTTTGACCCCGGCCCAAGTCGGTGGATTTTTATGATGCAGAAAATCGTCCACGTTCATGTCTCATAATTATGTGGTGAATGCTTGAATGCCTGTTTGGCTTGGGAGCTCTCGGAAAAATTAAAAATTCCTAAGTTCGGTGAATTGCGCATCGTCAGAGCTCAGGTGCCTTCCTCCGGGAAGGAAACTGGGCTTCAAAATTACCTGAGGTGATTGGTATTCCAGCTGTATGGTGCCGCACTAAAAAGAGATACAGCTTAAAGGGAATGTACTAGGTCTGCAATGGTAAAACACCAATCTGCAGCACCATTAGAAATAAAAAAAAATTATCATATTTAAACAGAAAAAATACAATAGGTAAACTTCACTTATAAATTCTTCACTTTGACTAAACAGTAAATGATAACTGTGTTTTACTTATACATACATTTTTGATGCCTCAAATATTTTTTTAATGAATCTTAAAAAATGGATTAAAAATAATTTTTTTAAATTTAAATTTTTAAAAAATATTTTGTAAAAAAAATCTATCTATCTATATCCCTGCATCATACGCGAGAAAATAACGCGACCTAAGGTTTTTACGCAGGGTATCTCACACCCAAGGGTGTTTACATTCTGTTTTTAAGGTAATATTTGTATAACTGAACTCAGTGGCGCGGCAGCCCATGTGGACCAAGGCCTACTGTGCCCAACTCAGTATACGTGACCTTGGGCCCTGAGGTGCAAGAGCAGATGTTCTGATCAGGTGATCAGCCAGATGTGAATCCCCAGTGTTAAGTTCCCAAACAAGTTGGTACTCATTTATCGACCCACTGAAGAGATGAAAAGCTGAGTCAACCTTGCCCAGCCCGGGGTTTGAATCCCGGACCTGTGGTGTAGAAGCGTGATATACTAACCACTCAGCAACTGGTCTTTTGTATACAAAAGTTAAAAAGGAAGAAAAGTAGGAAATAAACAATATGTCTATCACATTTTTCAAACGTAAATTTAGTTCTTTTATTCTTTTTATAAGGGCATTATATTGTTTGTACACTCCATTAATCTCATCGTGAGTGCGATGTTTTCACTGGATCTTAATTTTTTTTTAATCTGTATCTTTTTAAAATTAAACATATAGGAGTAAACTTCTCTATATTTAAATTCAAGAATTTTGGAATTCCTTTTTTTTATTTTCTCTTATTATTATATTACTCTCTTATCCACCACTAGTTTTTTTTTTCTTTCGAAAGTTCATCTGAAAGTGGATAAGATGTGTACCAGTTGTCTCCTTTAAAATCACGTTCTTCCCAAATGTTTTTGTGTCTCTACATATAAAACATTTATTTTCAACAGTATCTCCCACTCTAAATCTGGATCGATTTCAGTGAAGGAATGATGCTTGCTGTTTTACTCTTCATCATTTAATTCTTCCTCATAATAACCACGAAGAGAATTTCTTCATTCGAAAATACTGTTGCACTATATCTATTAAACACATTGTATCTATTAAATTTCTTAAATATTACATTTCTTATCATTACTACAATAATACGTCAAAGCATAAGGCAAATTTAAAACGTGCTCATGCATTCAGAACTGTAATGATGAATCACGCGCAGAGTATGACATACCCGAAAAGGCGGTATCCAAAAATATATATTTAGAACTCACCTACAAGCTAAGGCCCCTCAAAGGAAATGACCTTAAAGTCATCTAAAGACACGAGAAACTATCCATTTTCCAAAAAAGGTTTAGAAGGAGTATTTTAAAAAGTTAGAAGGGGGGTATGACACACCCGGCGCGAGAAGTGCCGGGATATATATATATATATATATATATGTACATACACATTCATAGGAGAAAAGCAATTCACTCAAAACGAGATCTTCGGAACTACTAGACCTACTGACTAAGTCTTTTGCAAGCATGACACTAAATATCAAAAAAATTATTCATTTATACTCTTTATCAAAATTTCGATTCCGAGTATAGTCAGATAACTTTATGTACTAAAAAATATCCATGGATTATTGAGTAATTTGTTTTGCTTATTTATTTTTGATGTTTTGAAATCAGAATTTCTCTCTAGGTGCTTAAACATATCAGATTCAATATTTTCAATAGACTTCTTAATTTACATTGAATACCTGCTTAAAAAGAAACTTACTCAAAACTATTTAATACAAAATAAAAAGTATTTTTTTTTTATTTGGAGAAAAGGCAACAAATCACAAGTGATAATAATTATATCGCCAAAAATCTAAATTTCAATGAATATGTAAATGAATGAGCAATGCCTACGTGCTATTTTTAACTTTAAAAAACTTATAATAAATAGAGAACTCTTGAAGTGATACAGCTTCTCCTTCTCTATGTGCGTTCCTCTTAAAGAATTTATATCTTGTTTCTTGACTCTTGTTCACCTTCTTCTGAATTTTTAAAGAAGTTTCAATTTACTAGAGACTAACCGTCTCCGAATGGGAGTGTCTTCATATTATTTTTCACCTTTTCTTTTAGATTAATATCCCCTAAACCTGACAACAGTTTCCTGAAAGTTTTACTTTTTCCCTCCGTCTTTTGAATTGTAAATTAAATTCGGGAAATTTAAAATTCATCCTCAAGGAGACCAAAAATAAAATCTGTTTACAGTTTCTTTTATTTTCAATACAAAATTTTATTATCCTTGCATTTTTCAAGAAATGAGAACGTGTTTGAGTAGCACTCGCTTTTTTAGCTTTATATGTACGAAATTATATATCTTTTAATTCGTGCTCCCAGTCTTTAGTTATTAATGGGATTGAATTAAAAAAACTAATATATATATATATATATAATTATATATATACATATGACATGATTTTGGAGTCAGAAACAGACTTAGTTTTAAAAAAGATCTTTATTCAAGAATGAGTACATCTCTTCTGACGCAAGAGGCAGAGAGAAAAAAAGAACGCCACCGAAAATCTTAAGTGGGTTAAACACTTAAAACACCGATCGCGGCGTTCATGAGTGCTGTTGAAAGTTAATGCTGACATATAGGGCTATTAAATATAACGATCTGGAATTAGACATGTTTATTGGCTAGGCCATATGTTTGGAAGAAATAAATGGGTGATTTGTTTGATACTTGAAGAGGT
>BMAV01020997.1:164805-186377 GCA_019973955.1 Trichonephila inaurata madagascariensis | reverse complement strand
TTTTTTTTTTTTTTTTTTTTTTTTTTTTTTTTTTTTTTTTTTTTTTAGCTACTTGTAACTATTTAAATTTCATAGAAAAAGGGAATCCATTTTGCATACATATTTATTTCTTCTGGATTTTTTATTGTGACTCGTTTAACTCCTGGGTATACCTTGTGGAACCCCAGGGTTCTGTGAAACAAAGTTTGAAGAACACTGGCGTATTGTAATATGTGCAGTAGTTTTGATAGTATGATTTTTCAAGATCTAGTCCAACATTTGCACTCACCCTGTACATTCTAAATAGAAATGTTAATTTGATCTAGAAGGTGTGAAAGACTTATATTTAATAAAGTAATTATCTTTCTGATTTTATTAACTCACAACTTCAATACGTGTATTTTTCTAGTTTCGCATGATACAACGAAAGAATTTTGAACAAAATAAATGTCATAAATGGCAGCCAACATTATTAAGAAAATATATGATGGAATTGAGTTTTGAGTTAACAGCCATAGAATAATTAAGCATCATCTTATCTTTAAGGTATCCGACTACGTTCGGAACCATGATTTTACAAAAGCATATGAATGGATAATATTTATGATATTTAGTGTCACTTTGATTAGAGAATGTATATAAAATTGTTTTAAGAATAATATTATAGTAAAAAATTATTTAAGTACAATATTTTGACAAAAAATGAACATAGAATGACCCATTTTCAAAATGTTCTCCTTTTGGGAAAACTGCTTCTACTATAATAATATTTTCCCTGTGTATAGCTCAGACCTCTGTACAGAGGCTCAACTAGAAGTTTTGAAATATATAACTTAGAAGTGGTTTTATCCATGTTTTACGACAACAGAGGGGAGAAATGTTAAGAAAAAAACGCCGATAATTATTTCAAATGGTTGTAACTCTGAAAATAATGTGAATGTTTCAAAAACTATAGTTGAGCCTCTGTACAGAGGTCTGAGCTATATACAGGCAAAATATTATTATAGTAGACGCATTTTTCACAAAAGGAGAACATTTTGGAAAAAGGTTATTCTAAGTTAATTTTTTGCCGAAATATTGTATTTAAATACTTTTTTTTTTGCCAAAAAGTCCTTGAAACCATTTTTTACATGTATTCTAATCTAAGTGACACTAAATGTCATGAAAATTATCCATTTATCCGCCTTTTTAAAATCACTGTTCCGAACGTAGTCGGATACCTTAAAATGCTATTTCTACTTTAGTGCATTTATGTAAATTCCAGTAACTTCAACTTTAGCTTTAAACATAAATGTTCTAGTTACATCTCAGAATACTTTGTAACTTCTTCCCTTTTTAGCATTTTATAATTTTTTTTCGAAAACCTTTCATTATTCAAATACTATAGTCTTTGCTGTAAGATTCTCCATTTCTATGCATCTCCTAAAGTAGCCAACCCAATGATTAAATGTGGAATGGAAAACTGAAAATAGTTTTCATTTCATATCTAGATGTATCTGTGAGAGATACAAACTAATCCGCTTTAAATATAGAGTCCCAGTGGTGTCACATGGAATTAAAGCTCTCCGCAATAACTCTTTGGAAATGTTAGTTGAAACTATTATTGGAAGAATATTAATTTTGTGGCTAAGGTCCTGAAATGAGACACTAGTGACTGGTCGAGTCCAGAATGTTCTGGTAATTACTTTGTGAATACAATTGAAAGGTAACCTCTTGCTAAATCTGAAAGTAAGTTCGCTCGGTGGCATTTTTTAATCAACAACGGCTTTTAATCTAATAGATGTCTTAAGGTATCCGTCTACGTTCGGTACCGTGTTTTTTCAAAAGCGTATAAATGGATAATATTTATGATATTTAGTGTCACTTAGATTAAAGAATGTATATAAAATGGTTTTAAGAATAGTATTACAATAACAAATTATTTAAGTACAATATTTTGACAAAAAATGAACATAGAATGATCGATTTTCAAACTATTCTCCTTTTGTGAAAAATGCTTCTATTATAATAATATTTTGCTTGTATATAGCTCAGACCTCTCTACAGAAGGCTCAACTAGAATTTTTGAAATATATAACTTAGAAGTGGGTTTATCTATGTTTTACGAAAACAGAGGAGAGAAATTTTGAGATAAAAACGCCGATAATTATTTCAATGGGTTGTAACTTTGAAAATAATGTGAATTTTTCAAAAATCATAGTTGAGCCTCTGTACAAAGGTTTGAGCTATATACAGTCAAAATATTATTATAATAGAAGCATTTTTCACAAAAGGAGAAGATTTTTAAAAAAAGGTTATTCTAAGTTAATTTTTTGTCAAAATAGTGTATTTAAATACTTTTTTTTGTCAAAATGTCCTTAAGACAATTTTATACATGTATTCTAATCTAAGTGACCCTAAATACCATGAAAATTATCCATTGATGCGCCTTTTTAAAATCACGGTTCCGAACGTATTCGGATACCTTAATGGAATAAGAAAATAAATGAAATTGAATTTAATATCAGTAAAGTTCTATTGTATAAAAGTCTTTTAAGATCAGTATTAACTTATGTATGTAAAACTTGGTCCCTATTTCGAACAGATGAGAATATGATAAATATCTACGAAAGGAAGATTTTAAGATTTTTTTTTGGAGGAATTCAGGAAAATGGAACATGGAGAAGAAGATCGAATTTCGAGCTCTATAACTCAAATAAAGAATCTGATATCGTAAACTTCATCAAAATACAACGAATTAAATGGGCAGGTCACGTTGTCAGAATGGACGAAGACCACGCCAGTAAAAAAATACTTCAATGCCCAATCAATTGGCACACGATGAAAAGGCAGGCCAAATCTTAGATGGATCAATGGCGTAGAGAAAAATCTCCTAGGTTTGAGAACTAAGAATTGGAAAACACTAGCAGGAAGAAGGCTGGTCAAGCAAAGGCTCCTTGAAAAGACCAAGCCCCCTCCCCCTGGGCTATCGAGCTACTGAGTAAGGAAAGCTTTTACGAACAATATGTTGAACATTTTGTAACAGCAAACAAATCATTAAAATGTATCATGTATAAATTTAAGAAGTGTAAGAAGTTATTTATTGATTATATGAGATAGTATTTATAATTAATTGCATAAATTCGAAAAAAAAATATTCTTTTTAGGTAAACATTAGAATATTATTCATTGAGTCAAACAGTATTAGCATTAAAATCGTGAATTTTAAAATGTAGAGATGACTTGGTTTATGCAAATGTAACTGCTATTTAAGTGCTGGTATAGGAGTATGCCATATAATGGTTAAGAGTTGATCGTAAGCTGAAATCCAAGTTTTAGAAAGCAGCGACTGGTGGTCACGTATCTTAAGATTAATAGTAGAAGGAGAATCCACCGGAATAGTGGAAGGCATCAACCTTGGAGCTGAACGAGCTATCAGGCTGCGAGCAAGATCATTCAAGGATTTTTAACCAAGATAAAAGTAGTTAAGACAATTTAGTTACCTGATTTCGGGTTAAAATTTCTTATTGCTCCCAAAGTTAAGTTATGAAAGTGCATTTCGTAAAGTGTTAAAAGTTGAATAAACTTAGTTATTCTAAGATCATGTCTTCTTCTTCGATCCCCCATACACACACCCGCGACCTTCGGGTCGCGATAGATCGTCTTCATGAATTCCGAGGACCTCAGATATTGACTTTGAAAATTCAAATTCAATAGCAGCCTAACGACCAACCACTACATTAATTTCGCTAGAATTTAAAGAACGCTCACATTAAGGCTGTCTTCGGTTAATGTTAAAAAATAGGACCCAAATTCGGAATATTTGTTCAGATATAAAAGTACTCAAACATTAATATTATAATCTGGGTTCACTATCCTGTAGAGAATCATTTATCTTATCCCATTTATCTATATACCCATTTTTTTTTCTTTTATAAAATGTGCTTCGCATTTTTTCTCCTATACCGTAATACTAAATGAGCTATCCCTTTGCATGTTAAAAATGAAAAACTAATTATTTATGAAATATTTTGAAATTTTAAAAATACTATATTATAAACAAATGCATGAGTTACAATGTCACAAATTTTTATAAAAATTGAGACATTTTTTCCGCCCGAAAATGGACTTCGCTTTAAGTTCAAGCTCTCTTACGTATGGCGAAAACAGCCTTAACATAAATCACAGTTTTTCTACGGGAAGCGATTTTATAAACATACAACAGTTAAAAAATATTTTCCCCCGGAGATTAATGAAAGTAGCGAATGTGCGGCACGTCACAAGTGCATATAAGTTTTTGTCTATTATTCTACCATTTATTTGTTTTACTTTTTTTTGCAAACACAAATATTGTTCTATAAGCATGTTGAAATAATCACATTTAATATAAAAGTTTAACACATATCATCCTTTAAAATTCGCATAAGCGGACATTTTTCAACCAGTCCAAAAATATCCCCTTAGAGTACAATATGTGGGTGTTCGATGTATATATTTCATATATATTAGCTTTAAAGCAGTTTTACTTTACTCAATAAAAAAAGCACTAAAAAACAACACAGAAAAAATTACTCAGTCAATCTTTTAAGATTAAAATTATTTTATGTCTTACAAAAGGGGAAATATTTGGAGAAATATTTAATTTTCTTTTTATAAAAAAAAGAATTATTTAGAATAAGTGCTCTCTATATTACTTTAAATCATTTTATACTGAAAAATATATTTTTATTTTTTAATTTATTTGAGTGATTCCGCGTATTATTTTTATCTTCTCTGTATCGTTCCGTTCTAAGTATATATATTGCCAGAATCATTAGTTTTGAGATATTTTGTGATTTTAAATGTAGAAAAAAAATGTCCTTTTTTTTAAGAAACCTTTATTAAAAATATTCAATAGTTTTCATTTAAAATGTTTTATGCGAATGGATTTTTATTGCGAATTGTTGCAAAATTATATCAAAACGAATGTTTACTTTTTTATCCAAGTTAAAAAATTTATTTAAGTGTAACTAACTAAAAATTGAAAGTAGTAAAAAAGTCAAGTAATTTTGGAAAATCCTTTTTTTATTGCTTTCAATCTACGAATATAGGATACAAGACGTATATATACATATTAATATTATTCCACTCATAGTTTTACCGACAAATACAATGATGAACAACCATAATTTATGCACGAATATACAGCCTTAAATTTTAAACTAGTCTAGAACTACTATAACATGTTTGTAAAACACTTCCAAATAAAGACAAAATACAAAATCAGGTTTCTGTTAGTTAACATACTTTTATTAACTGACAAATAATTGATCTATGAGAAGTTTTAAAACGCAACTGGCAAAATACAAATCGCAGTTTAACTTTTAAACCTTCTACAACCTCTGACAATAAAGTTCGGTGAATAGACCTGTAACTTTAACGTAGATGAAATATTAACGAAAGTTACCTACGAAATAGTTTCCTCCCATAACTATGTACCGCTGAGATCTGCTATACATGTCCTGGAAACTTTGCAAGAAGTCTTCTTTTGGGATGTAGTTTAAAAGCCTCGTCAAGTTTCGTTGGATGTTAGGAATATCTTCAAATCTCTTTCCTTGCAAAGAGACTTTGAGTTGCGGGAATAAGAAAAAGTCTGAAGGATTGAGATCTGGCGAGAATGGTGGATTTTAAATTTGCTCCACCCCCTTTTTTGCCAGGAACTGTTTAACGACATTGGTTATGTGAGAGCGCGAGCATTGTCACGAACATACAACCATCAACCTTGTTGTGCGCATTGGGGACGTACCCTGCCTAGAAATTTTATGAAACGGGTCAAAATATCAATGTACCTTGCAGCATTTATAGTCCATCTATCATGCACACAATTAATCCGTTCCTAGGCAAGATTAATTTTGAACTTTTCCCAATGTTTTCGTCACTGATGGAAGTCATCAGTCTTTTTCGCTGCGGGGTTGTCAGAAACACTTTTCCGGCCTTCTCGAAAACGTGCGCGAGTCACTCGTACACACACTTCATGGACAGTAATTGATCTTCATAAACACATACCAGCATCGAATAAGTTTCTGCCGGAACCTTAATAAGCTAAAAGCAAAATTTTAAGTTGATCTTTTGTTCGTTCATTTTCCTGTTCTCAGTAAAGAACCAAGCACATAGTAAAACAAATCTTACACGGAACACAAATGACGCTCCACTAAACAACAGTGGGGGCGAATGGTCAACACCTGCCACTACACATGTACAGCATTTTATTTCGCCAGTTGCCAGATCGACTGTTCTGACTTCATTCACTGAACTTTATTGTCAGAGGTTGTATTATTTACACTTATTTTTTTTTTTTTTCACACCGTCTAAACTCAACAAAGAATGTTTTTCTTATATTTATATTAAGTAGAGTATAGTGTCTTAAATCAAAAAATTAAGGAAACTTTACACCTATTTTTTTTCGGAGGGGGGGGGGAGGTTATTTATTGTTAATTTACAAAAATGAGGATTCTCTTCAGAATTCCACCATTTTTCACCTTTTTACCAGCTAAATGTGGCGCTTAATATTATGCAACTATGTGTGTTTCGGAAATCGAGAGATAACGAGTATACTCGTCAATCACAGAGTAAGTATCAATGTTAAAATATTGGGTAAATAAAATGGGTTTATTTCAAAAAATTGCCCTAGAGTCCTTCTTTAGGGTCTCTCCAGCTGTTGTGGTCTCTGGTCTAAAAATAATATATCTATAAAGCAGTGTTTCTCAAACTGTGTGGCATGCCCCCTTTGAGGGGTGTGACCACTCTACGAGGGGGACGAGAGCATATTGAAAAATCGAAAACAAAACATTATTTAAAAGAATTAGTAATTTACTGAAAGTAAACTAAATGCATTCTGACATAATAAAAAATAAAATTAACATTTACACTGATATTATACACTTATAAATGTATCAGTTCTGCCCAATGTATTTTATAATTAATTTAACAATAAAAAGTTAAGAACAAGTTTGATAATTACCAGCGACCCCTTGAGCTTGTCATATATAAAATTATGAGCAAACAACGCTTATCTTGATAGTTAGTACGGTTTATAGTTAATCTCGTTAACTTCTGATTAAAAGTTGCTGTACTCACCTCCCAATGCCTCCGTTTTCCATGAAGACGCGCGTATGTGATGTACTGGGGGAGGTGGAAGTAAATGAATAAATAAAAGGAAAACCTCTGATATAAGTAAATCATTCGCTAACACTGTCAATATCCTTTTATTGCACTCCAGAGCCTTCGGAATAATTTTTTGGATCGCAGTGCGCAGAAAATATCGTACCTTGAAAAGACATATATATACGTCCGGGCATTTAACGCACTTGTTGATTGAGACGCATATATACGCTGGTGGTACTTAAGAGGTTCAAGTCGTATTTTAGCTCTGGCGTCAAAGTATATTATTATTGAATGCAATGTATATTGTTATTTGGATGGAACGGGATGCGGTGAGAAAATTATGATTGAATATTGGGTTGCAAATATTGCAAGCTTCAAAAGCACTGCTATAAAGTAATTTAGCTCGATAGCGGGTCCATCAGGACGACGATTTTTCCTACCTTTAATTTTAATGGATATTTATAAATTTTAGTGACCGTCAAAATTCTCGGACTGTGAAACCTAAACATACACTAATTTACTTTCTTCTTTACAGATAAAATATTTTCTATCTATCTTGACACTAAGAAAATTCTGAAGAATTGCTGAAGGGTGATCACAGCCCTCTTACCAGAAAGCATCCTTGCCTTTCTCACCCCAATAAATAACTATTTTTAGTCAGCACGGAATTGGGCCAGTACTCTTGTGTCAGCACATGGTTCTGACATCAAACAATTGGCATTTATACCACTCGATAACCAGGTAACTTCGAGCCAACGGCTATCAATTGGCTCAGTGGCTGGTTATCGTCAAGTATTTGTCCCATGGTTTGCCACACCTGAAGGAAACTTATTATATATCAACTTTCTGACTTTTACCTTGCCCTTTTTAAGCAAACATTAAAAAAACATTATCATTGCACATTAATACATTCCATATGCGAACTTATATGCTCTTTCAGATGGTACATACGAGGATGCATGGGTTAATCTTAAATTTTTAATATTTTTTATTTATTTGATTTTCACCGACCCAGCCTTAAATTATTCTAAACATCATGAAATTGGAGAATATGTTTTGTTTTTCGCAAAAATTACAATTTAAACAGCTAATTACTGCTTTTTTACGTATGGTGAGTATATTTGTCTTGACACAAATTCCTGCAAATTCTCCATGACGAGTGTATTCTCGTAAATCACAGTTAACTACTTAAATATATTTTGAAATAGTGAAAAGAAGATAAGAAATGATTTAGAGCTAATGTTCAAGTCTGTTTGGCAAGGAATTCAGGATGAACCTAGATTGCTTAGATTAAGCACATTGAAAATACACGAGAACATTTGGTGACGCAAAAATGTCGTAAATGAAATACGAGTTGGTGTGTGCCTCACTTATTTCATTTCTACATCTTATCATACTATTCTCTAGAATGCCAAAGTCTAATTTACTGTAACAGGCATTAACTTCCAATATTCTAGCAGACAGAATTTTGAAAAGATTCAGGACTTCAACGTGTCATTCTACTTGAACATCATCAATCTATTTGTGATCTAGACGCGTTCATTACTTGCCTACTGCAAGTCCAACTTAAAGACATAATTACCATTGTTTTAGGTAGATTTATTTTAACCCTTTATCTACCGACGGAACTTATAAGTAAAAATCACTGTAAAATTACATAGAATAACCATTTTTACAAATAATCTGACGATACTCAGTAGGAATATTCTTTTCAATCCCCTCTTCCAAGACATATGGCAGCACGGGTTCTACGATTATTTTAGTGGGAAAGGCGAATAGTTTTATAGCTTAAATTGCGTTTTTAGCTGACATTTCGTTCGGATTGCGAAGATTGTCATTTTTGTTTCGGAAAAGTAGTTAATGTCAAAAGGTGTCTTTTTTTTGTATGCTAATAAACAACACCTAAGAAAATGATCTGACTATTTATTTAAAGTGAACAATGTATATAATTAATTTTACAGTTGAATATTTTTAATTAATTAATTAGCTCTAACGGATTGAATATCCCAAAGTTGAGTATTTTGTTTATGTATATCCCTTAATTTTCAATGTAGTAAGTAAAAAAAAATATTGCATGGACAAAACTGCAGTAAATCATAATGCGGTAAATAAAGGGTTAAAGTGTTGTTTATCAACATTGCAACGCACTGTAAATTTTAGACAAAAGAAATTTGCAAACCAATTTCATGTTTTTAACATGCAAATGATAAGTATTCTCAAATAAAATGTATCAAGATAAAATTACATCATACGCACAGTAATGGCATCACTACAGGTCATTTTCAAAATCAACTGATCAGAACCTTTTTCACTAAAACCTGGCTACACAAAAACATACTCCGAAATATAAACAAACTGCTGCCTTTTATAATTGTTTGACTTCTCTTTCTCTATTTTCAAATAATAATGAACGGAATTAAAAAATCTGGCATTATGTCAAAAGTTGCTGTGAAATTATTTTTCCCCTCCAGATGAGATGTTTGGAACGTTCCAAAATTCAATTACAGCTCAAGAGGCGGAAAAATAAATTATCAACCTGATTCAGAGCAAGGGGGTGGGATGATAAATTCGAACAAGTTAAAGCTGGAGTGGAATAATAATATATAAAAAAAAATCTTACGCACTTACAACAACAATAATTCCAACTCGTTTCCCTTTAATGTGACACAATTCCGCTTAAATCCTCCTGCGTAATAGCCTCTTTAGTCTGATTACTTTGATTGGAGTGGAGATATAACGTAATGAGAGTAGCAACAAAAAAAAAATTTCAATTATTAAAAAAAAAAAATCTAATTCTATATTAATACTGCTTTCTTTTTTTTAAAAAAAAAAAATGCAATAAGCTATGTTTGAGTACGTTAAGAGTTTTCTCTTTTGTTTATAAGAAATAATTAAAATATTGTTCTAATATGCTAATATTATACACTGAAGCCGTTGATGACGAAAAAGTTAGTAAGTGAAAGACATGAGTTTTTTTTTCTTTCTTCTCTCTATCTCTCTCTCTCTCTCATTGGAATAAGTATAATAATGATTTTTTAAATATTTGATTAAATTGGTCAAATATATATATTTTTTAAATATGTTCAATAACTAAATAACCCCCAGTAATATAAATTAAAAATTCATAAATTATAATTCATAGAATATTATTCTTACGGAGAATTTTCGTTATCAGTGTAAAATGTGTTTAAAACAAACAGCAATGAAGCTTATTTAAAAAAAATACAAAACAAAAAATAAGAGTGATTATTTGGAAACCATATTTATACAATTCTTCCTTTCTAAAACTAAATTGTGAATTGTGGAATGAAATTGAAACATATTATTGAAGCTATTCACATTAATGCGAAAGAAAAACATGCGGAGCTAAAAAAACTGAACTCTATAAATAAAGTCAAATTTTATCCACAAAGAAATCCTTATTTTTTTGCTTTGAAAAAAAAATTTACACACGTACTTCAGAATGCAATATTTTAAATGATTTAAATTACTTTGATCTAATATTTTGTCTCAGAAATAGTTATCGCATACATGTTATACTATTAACTTCAGGACATTTTATTTTCCATCAAGCATCATATGTGTAGATATATGTTTTAAAATTAAACGTGATATGTTTTAATTCAAAACAATGTTACTACCAGATCTGGCAGGTTAAAATAAAGATTTTTAAAAACCCATTAAATAATTACAGGTATAATGCAATAGTTTTGCAACAGAAATTTAATATCACATTATACCTTATCAACCTTAACACTAAGCTCTTCAGGATAAGAATACATTAAGTTATCTGACTACGTTCGGAACCGTGATTTTGCAAAAGCATATAAATGGTAATATTTATGATATTTAGTGTCACTTACAATAGAAAATGTATATAAAATTGTTTTAAGAATAGTATTACAATAAAAAATTATTTAAGTACAATATTTTGACAAAAAATGTACATAGAATGACCCATTTTCAAAATATTCTCCTTTTGTGAAAAATGCTTCGATTCTAATATATTTCGCCTGTATATAGCTCAGACCTCTGTATAGAGGCTCAACTAAAATTTTGGAAATATATAACTTAGAAGTGGGTTTATCCATATTTTACGACAACAGAGGGGAGCAATTTTAAGAAAAAAACGCCGATAATTATTTCAATGGGTTGTAACTCTAAAAGTAATGTGAATTTTTCAAAAATCACATAGTTGAGCCTCAGTACAGAGGTTTGAGCTATATACAGGCAAAATATTATTTTAATAGAAGCACTTTTCACAAAAAGAGAACATTTTGAAAAAAGGTTATTCTAAGTTAATTTTTTGCCGAAATATTGTATTTAAATAAAAAAAAAATTGTCATAATGTCCTTAGAACAGTTTTATACATGTATTCTAATCTAAGTGGCACTAAATATCATGAAAATTATAAATTTATGCGCTTTTTTTAAAATCACGGTTCCGAAAGTAGTTGGATATCTTAAATAAAATAAGTAACCGTGCGTCTTAAGATTTATCGATATAAGCATAAGGGCAACTTAATTATATATAAATTACTTCCAGAAAACGTTACATTGTGGGCAGCTATGTAGTTGCAAGCAGACGCGATCTAACAAATACTGCGGCATTATATGGAAAAATGCTATAACAAACTTATTATTCAGTGAGACCGTGAGTGAATATGTCGCACTATTTAGTAAAACAAGAAATTTTGTTACATGAGCTGGCATCCCTCTCTCCTAACTACCACACTACACCATTGGGAAGACATTTGAGCTTCCACATTTTTAACGTCCATCGGTTCCGTCTGCAAAGCGGGTTTTCAGCGGTATTGGGCTCGAACTCGTGACACACCGGCCACGAGTTCATTAACATGACCACTAGGCTACTGCGGCCTCCTCTATTATTCAGTGTTAGTACGGATAAGACGAAATATTTGAATGTATTTGGTTGTAGGTAAATCAATGTTTCTCAAACTGTGGGGCACGCCACCTAGGGGGGAGAGGTGATAACTCCGCAAGGGGGCACGAGCATATTGAAAAGTCGAAAACAAAAGATTATTTAAAAACAAGTTTTAATTTTCTAACAATAAACAAACAAAATAGAGTGTGACATAATAAAAAATGAAATACGCATTTACACTAATATAAATGTATCAGTGTTGTACAATGTATTTTATAATTAGTTTAAGAATACTAAGTCAAGAATAAGTTTGATAATTACCAGGGACCCCATGACCTTGTATTAACACTTATCTTGATAATTTGTACGGTTCCCAATTAATCTCTTCAATGCCGATTAAAAGTTACGCGATTCGCTCCCCAATGCCACCATTTTCCACGTAGACGCGCCTTTTATTATGCCTTTTTTGGGGGGTGGAGGGGAAGCAAATTCTCTGAAATAATTAAATCCTTTGCAAACATTGTCGAGATCCTTTTATTGCATTCCAAGGCCTTCGGAATAAATTTATGGATAGCAGTGCACAGAAAAGATCGTATTTCGAAAAGACGTATATATACGTCCAGAAAATTAAGGCTTTGGCTGAGCGAGAGGTCTATATACGCAGGTGTCACTTACGAGGTTTAAGTCGTAGTGTAGCTTTAGCGTGAAAGAATAGTATTATTGAATTCAATAAATTATTATTGTATGGAGGGGGGCGTGATGGAAATTATGATAGAATATTGGGTCGCGGATATTGAAAGTTTGAAAAGCACTGAGATCAAATCGTTTTTTTTCCCTAGCTTGTTGTTGTTGCTGCTGATGATCAAATGCGGGGACATACATATATTGGCCGAATACCTCAATGGCGCAAAATACCTTATTTTTGTATAGAACATTCTCTAGGAGATGCTGCAGAGGGTACCGGCCATTGTGCACCAGGACATGTGGTTCATGCACGATGCTGCACCAGTACATTTTTCTATATTGCGGGAAGTAACTACTTCCCTGCTACACATACAGAGAGATGGATTTGATGCGGTGAACTTGCTGCCTGGCTCCCTCAACTTCAATTCCTAGGATTTCTTCTTCTGGGATCACATGAAATCACTTGTGTAGGAGACGCCGATGACTACACAAGATGATCTCAAATCAAGGATCCTCGTCGCATCACCTGACATCGCAACACTCCGGATTCGTTTGAACGAGCCTAACAATCCTTCGTTCGTCGGTATCGACTGTGTTATGACCTATGCGGCCACCCCTTAAGGTATCCGACTACGTTCGGAACCATGATTTTTAAAAAGCACATAAATGGATAATTTTCATGATATTTAGTGTCACTTAGATTATAATACATGTATAAACTTGTTTTAAGGACATTTTGACAAAAAAAAAATTATTTAAATACACTATTTCGGCAAAACATTAACTTAGAATAACCTTTTTTCAAAATGTTCTCCTTTTGTGAAAAATGCTTCTATTATAATAATATTTTGCCTGTATATAGCTGAAACCTCTGTACAGAGGCTCAACTATGAATTTTGAAAAATTCACATTATTTTCAGAGTTACAACGAATTGAAATAATTATCGGCGTTTTTTTCTTAAAATTTCTTCCCGCCGTTGTAAAACATGGATAAGCTCACTTCTATGTTATATATTTCAAAAATTCTAGTGGAGCCTCTGTACAGAGGTCTAAGCTATATACAGACGAAATATTATTATAATATAAGCATTTGTCACAAAAAGAGAATATTTTGAAAATGGATCATTCTATGTTCATTTTTTGTCAAAATATATTGTACTTAAATAATTTTTTATTGTAATACTATTTTTTAAAACAATTTAAAACAATTTTATATGCATTTTCTAACCTAAGTGACACTAAATATCATAAATATTATCCATTTATACGCTTTTGCAAAATCACGGTTCCGAACGTAGTTGGACACCTTAAATCAGTATCTGTGTTAAAACACAATTCATGTGTATTTCTGACGTCGAGTTGTGATGAATTGTTCGTATAGTAAACAAGTCATACGTATAATAGTATTCCTTACTTCTTATCGCCACCTTTCATTCCAATCGGGGGCCCCCCCCCCCACACTATAACTGTTTTTAAGAATTACTCAGACTAAACATGGTTTGCGACCCCATATCGTATGGTATTTTGGAGTCCATATTTTGCCTACTATGACTCCTCTAAATTTGTCGGTCGAACTTGGTAACCCCCAATATATGTTTTTGCGTCTCCAGTATCTCACTGGAGCCTTCGTCTTTCACACAACAAGTCCAGTCTCTTAAAATATAATAAATTATATTTAAACAAATATATGAAAGTATAATGAATATCCGAATGTTTGGAAGTCACTATACATGCTTTGCTTGATTTTTGTGACTATTTAAATGTTACTCCTTATAGATCCTAATCTCAATAGGAGCATTTGGGATTCAATCAGGAAAGATGTTCAAACCACTGATTCTGCTCCATCAAATTATCGAAAACTTTAAATAAATTATTGAGGGGTTGTAAGTCCTAGACAGGTATACTGCAGGTATACAGAGTACACCATACCAGACAGGTATCTCTAACTCAATTACTATTCAGTATATAAATAACTGACTTTGCCGTGATTTCGTGGGCCTCGAGATCTGATGTTACTATCCATCAGGTGGCATAAGTAACAACAACAATAACTGACTTAAATTTGAAATGTTTTCAAAATGAGCCTGCAGACTGTATTGACTGTTGATATTTCTCAACGAAATTTGAAAATAATTTAAAACAAATATTTAGAAATGAAGTTCATTTTTGTCAATATTTCCATGCTGTTAAATTTAATGAAAAAGTTACATTATTTTCTTTACTTTTTAATCATACTTATTTTAGAATAATTAGAATCATTATCACTGTTTGTTTTATTTACCTGACATTTCAAGCGTATTGCGCTTGAATTGCAATAGAATTACCGTAAAATCCGGGGTATAACGCGCACTCTTTTAACACAAAAAACAAGATCGAAATTTAGGGGTGCTCCTTATACGCCGAGTATAAAAATGAGAGCATTAAAAAAATTTGTTTGGGCCATTTATTGCCATTACCACTCAACAGATGAAGAACCAATACATTACTTCTGCCTGGTTGGTGCATCCTCATGGTGTAGTTATCAAAAGGCAAAATCTCCTCAGAACATAACAGTATTGTGCCAACCTCTGTTATGGATGCAGTAAAACCAATGTTTGCAGAGTTATCCTCACCTAAGTTATTAAAAAAATGTTTAGGGGGGGAAAGACTCAGAATTTAAATGAGTCTTTCAACTCGACGGTTTAGAAATACTGCCCTAAAACATCAGGATCTTCTAAGAGAATAGTTGATGTTGCAGTGAATGAGGCAGTAGTAATGTATAATGATGGAATGTATGGTCGTTTGGATAATATGAAACTTCTGGATTGTAAATTAGGTCACTTATTTTTCTGTCACTTATGCTTTTCAGTCCGATAATGCTCGAATAAAAGAAGCCAAAATGAAGTCTAGGTCTTCAACATTAGATGCTCGTAGGGCTTTGAGAATGCGAAAAAAAGCCATGCATGAGCATTTTGTTGAAATAGAAGGTGTGACATATGAGGCGGGTGCATTTTAAGTATTAAATAATTGTATTTTGTTGTATAAAATTACAGTGCATTGTTTAAACGTGATTTTCTTAGTTTCTATTTTTCACACTTTCCCGCAAGATTAAAAAAAAGTTTTGATTGTAGAGTTCTAAAATTTTATATGGGTATTGTACATGTTATTTTTTATTCTGTGAACCTCACATTTGTTAATGGAAAGAATGGATTTTATTTTATAGCATGATAGATGGGAAAAAAATTGCTTATTATAAATTTTATGACTTCTAAATTTTTAAATTTTTAATGGGATAGAAATTTAAAATTTGAGGTTTACAGAATAAAGGCATTATTTAGCTTTAATTTGGTATATAAATGAAGATTCTACTGTACATCTTACAAAAGTTATCTTGAGGGTAAAACAGAAGGTAAGTTTTTTTTAAAAAAAAATGTTTGTGTGCCTATTCTGTGTTGTTAAAAAAATTGTATCAATTTAAAAGCAAAAATTGATTAAGTATTTTAAACTTTGAACGTTTTTGTGTACAAATTGTAAAAAAAAACCCATTAGAATATGGAAAAATCATTGATTTATGTTGAATCGAAAAAGTATGTCGAAATGTACAATTTTTGGTTTCGAAAGGTACTATGTCTCCTTAAAGCACATTTCTTCTTCGACAATTATTGTCATTTCGTTTTTTCCCCACTCCCTTATGAAGCTTTCCCCAATATCAAACATCCTTGCTGCAGTACGATTTTCACTTTCTTTTGGAAATTGAATCACTTAGATCTTGAAACCGGCACTGTGTTTTGAACTTAATAGTATTGAATATGCTACAAACAGCGAACGTAATAAGTCTCAGGCTTGTTCTAATTTATTTCAAAATTAATCGTCCGCCTCGTACATCACATAAAAGGGGAACAAGGAATCAATGTTTATAGAAAAGCGTGGGGAAAATCTAGCCATGGCGCTGATTCGGTCCCCCCACACCTTCTTGCGCTTAAGAGTTGTATAATTCTAGAAATATACTATTTTTTCAAAAGAGAGTCTGGAATGATTCATCCAATAAATAATGACTTCAAAACATAAGAAAATTGCACACGTACATTTCAAATTTTTTCGTAAAAAAGGGGGTGCGCGTTATATACCTAAAAATTAAAAAATACAGCTTGAAAGTATAGGTGCGCGTTATACGCCGGATTTTACGGTATAAGAATTGCAGGAAAGTTATTATAAGTTACTACAACAGATGAAATTGCCGCGGTAGCATAATGGTCATGGTTACAAACTCGTTGTCGGCGTTGTCAAGTCGCGGGTTCGAACCCTAGTGCAGGTCAGGATCTGACAATTAGAGGGGCTGCTACATCTTAAATCTGTCGAGGCTCAAAATCCTCGTGATGGCGTGGTGTGGGAGCTGAAAAGGGGGTTCCAGCTTAGTCATCGTCCACGTCACTTAACCGAGAGTCAAAATTACAAGGTCCATCACCAATAGCCCTTGTGTTGTGCTTCACAATGCGAAGAAATTAAAATCAAATCAAGGGACAGCTGACTTTTTTTAAGAAAAAGATATCCCGTATGTGAAAACGTGTGAGAAGTACAAATAAAAGTAATCTCACTGGAATATTTTTTTTTATCCCATACACACATTTAAATTTTCTTAAAAAAATATTAGGTTGGGGAAAAAGAAATCTCCATTATTTTTCCGGTAGATGGCTGTCGTGCGATATTTCGTGAAGTATCGATCAAACAATTTCAAATTTATGCTCGTTGTCAAGGTGACATTTCACACTAAAAAATATATTTTGTTGTTTTTTGTTTCGTCCATTCAGTTGTGAGTTACAGGGTGTAAAAAAAATGGAAGCCAACAAAGAGAAAATTCGGTACATTTTACACTTTGAGACATAGCCATCCTGCGATAACCATGTCTTACGTGATCCGCGTAAGCTAGAGGTGTGGGATTATCTAAAAGATGAGNTTTGATAATCCCACACCTCTAGCTTACGCGGAACCGGCACGACATGGTCATCACAGGATGGCTATGTCGCAATGGTTCCCAATTAATCCCTTAAATGCCGATTAAAAGTTACGCGATTCGCTCCCCAATGCCACCATTTTCCACGTAGACGCGCCTTTTAGTATGCCTTTTTTGGGGGGTGGAGGGGGAGCAAATTCTCTGAAAAAATTAAATCCTTTGCAAACATTGTCGAGATCCTTTTATTGCATTCCAAGGCCTTCGGAATAAATTTATGGATAGCAGTGCACAGAAAAGATCGTATTTCGAAAAGACGTATATATGCGTCCAGAAAACTAATGCTTTGGCTGAGTGAGAGGTCTATATACGCAGGTGTCACTTACGCGGTTTAAGTCGTAGTGTAGCTTTAGCGTGAAAGAATAGTATTATTGAATTCAATAAATTGTTATTGTATGGAGGGGGGCGCGATGAAAATTATGATAGAATATTGGGTCGCGGATATTGACAGTTTGAGAAGTACAGAGGTAAATCGTTTTATTTTCTAGCTTGCTGTTGTTGCTTCTGATGATCAAATGCGGGGACATAAATATATTGCCCGAATACCTCAATGGTGCAAAATACCTTGTTTTCGTATAGAACATTCTCTAGGAGATGCTGCAGAAAGTACCGGCCATTGTGCACCAGGACATGTGGTTCATGCACGATGCTGCACCAGTACATTTTTCGATTGCGGACAGTAACCACTTCCCTGCTACATATACAGGGAGATGGCTTGGACGCGGTGAACCTCTTTGTTGCCTGGCTACAACGCCTCCTCATCTTCAATTCCTAGGATTTCTTCTTCTGGGGTCACATGAAATCGCTTGTTTAGGAGACGCCGATGACTACACAAGATGATCTCAAATCAAGGATCCTCGTTGCATCACCTGACATCGCAGCACTCCGGATTCGTTTGATTGATTGATTGAATATTAACGTCTCACTGTTCAGCAACACGGGGGCTTTTGTCGACGGACCACGTAATTCTGAACCATGGTCAAGTGACGTGGACGACACCTGAGCTGGCACCCCCTCTCCTAACTAAAAAACCACACCAACGAGAGGACGTTTCAGCTCTCGACATATTTAACGTGCATCGCTGCCCTACACGGCGAGTCTTTAGTGGTACTGGGCTCGAACTCGTGACAAGGAAAGCCACGGTCCGATACCCATACCACTCGGCTACCGCGGCCACCCGGATTCGTTTGAACGCGCCTAACAATCCTTCATTCGTCGGTATCGACTTTGTTATGAACTATGCGGCTCCTTAAGGTATCCGATTGCGTTCGGAACCGTGATTTTAAAAAAGAGCATAAATGGATAATTTTCATGATATTTAGACTTACTTAGATTAGAATACACGTATAAAATTGTTTTAAGGACATTTTGACAAAAAAAAAATGATATAAATACAATATTTCGGCAAAAAATTAACTTTAGAATAACCTTTTTCAAAATGTTCTCCTTTTGTGAAACATGCTTCTATTATAATAATATTTTACTTGTTTAAAACTCAGACCTCTGTACAGAGGCTCAACTATGATTTTTGAAAAAATCACATTATTTTTAGAGTTACAACCCATTGGAATAATTATCGGCGTTTTTTTCTTAAAATTTCTCCCCTCTGTTGTCGTAAAACATGGATAAACCCACTTCTGAATTATATATTTTAAAAATTCTAGTTGAGCCTCTGTGTACACAGAGGTCTGAGCTATATACAGGCGAAATATTATTATAATAGAAGCAATTTTACAAAAGGAGAATATTTTGAAAATGAGTCATTCTATTTTTATTTTTTGTCAAAATATTGTACTTAAATAATTTTTTATTGTAATACTATTATTAAAACAATTTTATATACATTTTCTAATCTAAGTGACACTACATATCATAACTATTATCTTTTTATACGCTATTGTAAAATCACGGCTCCGAACGTAGTCGGATACCTTAAATCAGTTTCTGTGTTAAAACAATTCATGTGTATTTCTGACATCGAGTTGTGATGAATTGTTCGTATAGTAAACAAGTAATACGTATAATAAATGTATTCCTTACTTCTTATCGGCACCTTTCATTCCACTCGAAAACCCTCCCACCCCACTATAACTGTTTTTAAGAATTACTCAGACTTGGTTTGCGACCCCATATTGTATGGTGTTTTGGAGTCCACATGTTACCTACTATGACTCCTCTAAATTTGTCGGTCGAACTTGGAAACCCCCTATATATGTTTCTGCGTTTCTGGTATCTTACTGGAGCCTTCGTCTTTCACACACAACACACAAGCCCAGTCTCTTAAAATATAATAAATTATATTTAAACAAATATATGAACATATAATGAATATCCGAATGTTTGGAAGTCACTATACAGGCTTTGCTTGATTTTTGTGACTATTTAAATATTACTTCTTGCAGATCCCAATCTCAATAGGAACATTTGGGATTCAATCAGGAAAGATGTTCAAACCACTGATTCTGCTCCATCAAATTATCGAAAACTTTAAAAAAATTATTGAGGGGTTGTAAGTCCTAGACAGGTATGCTGCAGGTATACATACTAGACAGGTACCTCTAATTCAATTACTATTCAATATATAAATAACTGATTTTCCCGTGATGAATTTCGTGGGCCTCAATCTGATGTTATTATACGTCATGTGGCATAAGTAACAACAACAATAACTGACTTAAATTTGAAATGTTTTCAAAATGAGCCTGCAGACTGTATTGACTTTTGATATTTCTCAACGAAATTTGAAAATAATTTATAACAAATATTTAGAAATGAAGGTCATGTTTGTCAGTATTTCCATGCTGTTAAATTTAGGGAAAAATAGAATTGCAATAGAATTACCATAAAATCCGGCGTATAACGCGCACTTTTAATGCAAAAATCAAGATAGAAATTTAGGGGTGCGCGTTATACGCCGAGTATAAAAATGAGAGTTTTAAAAAATGAGTATTTAAACCAATTTAGACTTATATATCGAAATACTGTTTATTTAAAAGAAATAACATACCTGATGAACTTTCATTATTGAATAACTTGAAAAGGCATTCTTTTTTTACCATTTTAAGGCGAATAAACGTATACTGTTTCTTGTTACAATTAATCCATTCAGGCGATTTTCTAGGTCCCAGTTCGCAACACTTTCTTCCAGAATAGGCCATTTCGTTACTCCTTTACTTAAAGCACATTTCTTCTTTGACGTGTTAATTATTGTCATTTCATTTTTTTCCCACTCCCCTATGAAGCTTTCCCCAATATCAAACATCCTTGCTGCAGCACGATTTCCATTTTTCTTTTGCAAATTGAATCACTTAGATCTTGAAACTGGCACTGTGTTTTGTTTCGTTTACCAAGACCCATCTTTACTGCTCGCTGTTTGAAGCGTATTCAATATTATTCATAGTATTGAATATACTACAGACAGCGAGCGTAATAAGTCTCAGGCTTGTTCTAATTTATTTCAAAATTAATCGTCCGCCTCGTACATCACATAAAAGGGGGAAAAGGAATCAATGTTTATAGAAAAGCGTGGGAAAAATCCAGCCATGGCGCTGATTCGGTCTCCCCTCCCCCTTCTTGCGCTTAGGGGTTATATAATTCTAGAGAAGTATACTATTTTTTCAAAAAAGAGTCTGGAATGATTCATCCAATAAATAATGACTTCAAAACATAAGAATTAAGAACATAATGTACATTTCAAATTTTTTGGTAAAAAAGGGGGTGCGCGTTATATGGCGAATATACCTAAAAATTAAAAAATACAGCTTGAAAGTATAGGTGCGCGTTATATGCCGGGTTTGAGTGAGTGAGTTTGAGTGAATATTAACGTCGCACTGTTCAGCTACACGAGGGCTTTTGGCGACGGACCACGTAATTTTGAACCATGGTCAAGTGACGTGGACGACACCTGAGCTGGCAT
>BMAV01020997.1:143753-161124 GCA_019973955.1 Trichonephila inaurata madagascariensis | reverse complement strand
TATATATATATATATATATATAATTTCCATTCTAATTGAATACGAATTCAAAAATTTGTTGAAAAAATGAGAAATTTGAAATTGATTGAAACAGGGAGCACATTTTGAATCTGTTGATGAGGTGAAGGCAAAAATGCAAATTTACTGAAGACGGGGACACCTAACGAGCTACAGCACTTCTTTGAATGGTGGAAAACTCATATGGAGTTATGTATTTATAGGGAAGGAGAGTATGTTGAAGGGGATTTAAAGGTAGTTGTTCATTGTTTTCAATAAAGCTAATTTCTTAGAGTAATCTGGTTATTTAATTGTCACTGGATGTGTAAGAATGCTTTGAGAAAACGTATTTAGAAATGTAACTTCTTAAACAAAGGATCAACGAGAATTTAGCATACGAATCATTACAATACACCAGGGATTGACAACCTTTTAACTGTAGCGTGCCAAACCAATCTACCACAATGATTTAGCGTCCCACGCAGTAAGCCATTTTCAAAACAATTCGATTCCCGCGACAATGCATGCAGTTAGAGAATCGAGGTCAATAATACTGACACACGCACTTACAGTTTTATTATATAAAAGTTGTGCATCATTTAAAAATACTTCTTGACATAAAAATAAACAGACTACAATATAAATATTTCTTCATCAAAAATAAAAAATAAAATCTAGACATATTTATATTTAAAAAAGATAAAAAGTATTTCCCTTTTACAGTTAAATAAAGAGATTAATAGAAATTGTAATGCGAATCTAGTGCTTGAGCCACTCTACTTTCATATCGCAAAATCAAGGGTGTAATTTGTGACTTTCAATTTGACACGATTCTGAGTATTTAGTTGTTAAACAATTTCTTTGAGGACTTGAAAGAAATTCCACATGAGGAAATATTTTTTACTTAGATATGTAGAACCAAAATGGGAAAGCAAAATACATACAATTCCCTCTCTCTTTAAAAAATTACATCTCTCTAGTAATGACATTCATTAATTTAATTTACAAAATAGCTGTAAATTTATCTTTAGCGTAATTCCGTTAAAGTCCGAATACTGAAAATGTTTGTCAATTAAGGTCCATTACAAATGTATCAACTTCCATCCACTTAAAAATTGAAAAATTTGTATAGTGCAGAGTGCCACTGAAAATTGTACCTCGCGCCACTCGTGGTACGTGTGCCATAGGTTGCCGACCCCTGCCATACACCTTCAAAAAATTTAAAAAAAACATTTATACATAATTTGTTCATAATTAATGTATAACAAGATTTTTTATGCTGAAATAACATCATGAAAGTAGACATTTTAGTTGGAAATAGCCACATTATTATTATACAGCTTACATTTTTGTTCAAGTAGCACAAATTAATTTAATTACCGTCATGGTAAACAAAGCAGGAAGTGACACAATGAATAAAAGATAGTTTTGAAATTATTTCACGCAGGTTGTGTAGGGTAAGAATTTACATTGGAGCATAAGAGCTAACAAAAAGATTTGAAAGAAGATTTTCTAGGGAATTGATTAGAAAACGGATAAATAAGTACTGCTGCAATAATTAGTATTTAATACGGTTTTTTTAAGAGACTTCACAGACAACAATGGAAGAAATAGAATGACTGACGCCGAAAAAGTGCATCACATAACAGTTAAGTCTATGAAAAGAATGCTCTATATCCAAGCAATGCCTTATGAAATCAGAGGTAACAAAAAATAAAGGGGAAAAAAATGAAACAGCAATTTTTTTACGTAATGTTCCATTTATTGGCTTTCTTTTTCTTCGTATTGTGACGTTTGAGAAAAATAATGGTAGCGTGATATTCATTAAATTAAATATTTGGTTTATTTACGTCACAGCTATTAATTACAATACGTAAATTAAAGTTTATAAAAATATTGTTTAGATCATTAGAGTCCTGTATTAATGTTTGTGAATCCATTCTCTGCGAAAGTTTCAAACCGTCTTCTCTCTCTACTTTCTCTAAAGTCTGGGGATGGTAGCGGTCTGCTTCTTTATTCTCGAGTTACATCCGGTTCGTGGGCGGAGGGGTTTTCACGGTGTCAAACATTACCGGGATGATAACCAAAGACAAGACCTCGCAATATTTTAAGGGTGAATTTGTTTATAGACGTGGTTATCCTATCTACAAAAAAGAAACCGATTTTTAGCTGTGTGGCGGCAAAACGTCACATACTTCTCCGTAGATTTGAGAAAATTTACGGAGAAACTTAGTAAAAATATCATTGAATGCAATTTACACTATTTGTTGAAAATGAGTTATTTTTTCAGCAAAAAGTGTAGCCTAAGTTTTTATAGTTTCATTCATATACCGTAAAATCCGGCGTATAACGCGCACTTTGAACACAAAAAATAAGACCGAAACTTAAGGGTGCGCGTTATACGCCGGGTATAAAAATAATAGCTTTAAAAACAGCAAAAGATATGAACATAAAAAAGACTTTTCTTCTACATGTATCGAAACACTGTTTATTTTAAAAGAAAAGACTTGCCTTACGAACTATAAGAGTTGTAGTTCTAGAAGCCCCTACTATTTTTTCAAAAGTTTGGGATAATACCTCGAATAAATGAATTCAAAACATAAAAGCGATGTATACTAATATTTCAGATTTCTTCGTTAAAAAGGGGGTGCGCGTTATACGGCGAATATACCTAAAAATTAAAAAAATCAGCTTGAAAGTATAGGTGTGCGTTATATGCGAATTTTACAGTAATTGTTTTCTCAACACTTCATTTAAAAAGTATAATGGCAGCCCCTAGTTTGCAAATTATTCATTACTCAAATTATAAATAAAAATCATCCCCAGTTATTCAATATTCTGAACTGTTCATAATAGAAAAATAAGCAGTTTTAGGCAATGATATTCAAAAAAAGAGTTTTCTTTTTTTAAGTTGGAGCATTACCTTCTTTATGGCAGCAAAGAGTGTTAGGTTCTTTTAAGAAAAAAGAAAGAATTTTTCTTTGTTTGCTGAGGATAATTAAGTAAAGAACACGCAAAGGCTTTTTAAAGTCCTAATATGGCTTTATTAAATTAAATACTTATATATTTTTTTATTTTTATTATGTTCCTCATACATATAAAGACCGACCTTTCTTGAAAGATTTTAGACAATGAGTATGTGCTTGTTAAATTTTTAATTTTATGATGAAAATAACTATCTAAGATTTATTTTCTTTAGTATGCATCTGTTCTTAAGAGTATTTTCTGACTGATAAGTTTTGGATAAGTAATTGTTAAAAGTACATTAAATCAAAAGTAAATCTATGGAAAAATTTGTTAAAAGTAGTTTCCTGTATAGCTTTTTTTTTCTCGAAAAAAAAGCATTTATAAATTACTGAGAAATTTAAATACTTATTTTTCAATGTGTCAAATATATATATATATATATATATATATATTTATCTTAGCTTTTCAAGAAAGCTTTTTTTTTATGTATCTCTGCGGAATGCATTTATAACTAGAGAATATGCATTTAAGAAAAATGCTAAGCTTTCCTTTTTCTGATGTTTTTCTTTCTCTTCGTAAAGGATATGAATTTCTCAACAATATAGTATAAAATATCCTTATTTTTAAATTGTCTTATCACAGTGAAAAAATTGCTAAACACAATTGTTAAAGAATTACTTTAATTCTTTCCTAATCTATGGAAAAGTCGTTAAATTTTTAAACTTTTCATAGTTTAAAAATAATAAAATCTTTCAAATCCGCCGATAAAAATCCTATTTTAGTGCTATGAATATAAAATTAAGTTACGAATTTTCAAGACTATTTTCCGTAGAAAAGCCGATAATTCTCAAAAACTGTGCCCTGGAGTAATTTTTAGGCTATTCGAACCACTCAGAATTTTATCTTATTTGTTTGCTGTGTTATTTGGATTTGCCGATGGATTTTAAGAGAAAAATACTCGATTCGTAAGCTCATTGCTTTTAAACATGATTTTTTAATCTCTTGTTTCATCAGCAGTTTTTATTTTTGCTGTGGTTATAAGCTCATTATATTTACCAAAAAGCTGAAATTTTAAAAATAAAAAAATACTCTTTCCATAAGGCATTGTTTTTTAAATGAAATATTTCTATTCTTTCAAAAAGGAATTTCTTTCTATAGTATATTGGCGCTTTTGTCTTTCAGATTTTTTGCAATTTTCAAAGATTCAATTAAAGAGTAAAATATTTATTTAAAGAGTAAAGAGTCTAATTAAAAGAGTAAATGAGTTTAAAATTTAAATGATATAAAAAAAGAAGAGTTGGAATTCTTTTTAATAACTATCTATTAATAAAAATAAAGTAAGTCTATTTTTATTAAAATATAATGGTTTTGTAGAACCACTATTATTAAAAATAGGTGAATCTATGTTTGGTAAAATGAGTTAATACTAAGAACAATTCTTGCAATTGGATATCGTCTTAGATTACTAATAAATTTAAAAATTTATCGTAATGGAAAAGTGCCCAAATATGCTTAGTTATGTAATACATGAAGAAAACATCCAAATACTTTAATTATATCTAAAAATTTTAATTGGGTGTATTTGCATCTGACTAACACTTATTTATCTTGCTACGTAGTTATTTTATCAAGTTAGGTTAAACAATTATGTATGGTTTTATTACGAATTTCAAATCTATATATTAAATCTACATTTTAGAGTTAAAATGTACAAAAAAACTTTGTAAGAGATTTTTATTTTAAAATATAGAATTAGATCATCAAAATATGAACATAAAAACAGAAATGAAAACATAAACAAAAGCAGCACGGATTGCACGGCTAAATAGTCGGATAAATGCTTGCCTGTGGAAATCGCTGGTTGTGCAAATTTTGCTACTCCTACTTTGCCCATGAACATGCTCGAAAGAGTAAAATGCCAAAAATAAGACTCTTTTTTTATGGGACATATATCTTCAAATATTTCCAATTGAGCTTAGATTATTTTTTGCAAACTTAATTAAGATATTTTATTCATTCTGTGGAAATAAAAAATAATTTTTTAGTTAAAATTTTTTTTTCTGTTAAATTTAAGTTGGGTATTATTTTTAAGATCTCTCATAATACATGCTTATGTTTAGGTACCATTTTTTAAGAAGGTATCTCTTAAATATGTAAAATATTTTTTGTGGACACATATAAAACAATTCACAAAACATAGTAAATCTATTTTTTTTAGTAAAATATTAAAATAGTTTCTTTAAGAAAAAACTATAAAACTTTGTAATTCGGAAAATTTCTATTTCCCCCCTTTTTTTACACATAAAACTATTTTTATAAAATTATGAACTACTTCGCCTAAAAAACAGGTCCACTACATGCACAGATACCCTGTATAGAAGTATAAAAAATTTGGAACCCATATAGTGTAATATTTTTTAAAGTGTTCCTAAAAGCAAAAAAATTATGCTTTAAAGAAAATTTAAAAAACTAAACATTTGTAAATGTTTGTTTACATTTTTGTCAATTACTTTTTTTTCATATTTTAAAGTTATTTTATCAATGGACATATAAGTGTTACACATTTTTAGATTTAGAAAAATATGCACTATTTTTTAATTCTAAAATTAAAAAATCGATTTTTTGAATGTTTATGATGTCCTGGCTCTCTTAACGTATATCAGCCCCTCTTTACGGAGGGTCTTTAGTGGTACACACGGCTCAACTGAAATGACATTGGCTATAAATACACAATTACTTGGTTACCTTGAACATTTTGTATTCCTTATGTAAGATATTCGTTCGATTACATAAAAATGCCTCAAAACCTTCTTAGTAAGTTTACCTAAATTCTAAGAATTTTTTGTGTTTTAGTAAGTTTTTTTACGGAGTTATTTGAAATGTTATTGTGTAATGCAAGGGTGTCAAACTCAAAGATTGACTTGAGCCAGTTAAACAATGCTTAACAGGTTTATTTAGAATAATGCATTATAATAAACATTTGTAAAATAACAAGAAAATTTTTATATTTACGTCCTGACACTCAACATCTTTTCTCTGCTATTATATTTTCTATTTCGAATAAAAATTTGATATTGTATTATATATTATTGTGCGCCAATATATAATACAATATCCACAAAATGCCAATGTGCTTAATGTGGGCCGCGAGTTTGACACCCCTGGTGTAGTGCATAATTATATAAAGTTGAATAAATACATTATACTGAGTAACTATTAACTATTTTTTTTAATTATTTAGAATAAAATATTCTTTCTTTATAAAAAAAGTTCCAGGAGGTTTTCGGAGTTATTTGAAATGTTATTGTGTAGAGTATATTATGTAAATGAATAAATACATGATACAGTGTAACTATTTATATATAGCTGTTTTTATTAATTATTCGGAATGAAATATTCTTTTTTTATAATATTTCATTCATAGGCTTTCGGAGTTGTTTGAAATGTTATTGTGTAGTATATATTTATGTAAACTTGAATAAATACATGATACAAAGTAACTATTTAGCTTTTTTTGTTAATTATTCAGAATGAAATATTCTTTTTTTATAAGAAATATTTGGTAATAAAATTATTACTTATACAACACAAAAATTCTGGAAAACAGATTTAAAAAAAAAATAAAATCGTTCTTCAAAAGAATAGAAAATTTGAATAAAATGAATATATTTAACCAATTTAGTGACTAGAATGAATATTGCTCAGTAAAATTTCTACATTTCTACGGGTTTTTTTTCTTTCTAAAAACGCATTTAAGATTTAATTTTCGGTCATAAAGCTTTTACTCTGAGGAAGGCTGAAAATTTACAGATAACACTTATAATCATGATCTATGTACTAATACACGCTTTAATGAATCGTGTTCTACAAAAATATTACATTGCATAAAAATTTGAGGACTTTCACAAGTTATGAAAATAAGCTATTGTCATGGATGTAATCAAATGAATCGAAATTGTATATACATGATTATTTTGGATGACAATATAGTAATTTAACTATAATTAATCAAAATTAATTGATTAAAACTAATTATTCAAAGAATTACAAATACAGCCACGTTGACAGCATTTTTGGCGACTTGTGTCAAAACTTGAAAATGTTTTTTCTCACATTTTAATGAATCGTGTTCTACAAAAATATTACATTGCATAAAAATTCGAAGACTTTCAAGTTATGAAAATTCTCATGGATGTAATAAAATGAATCGAATTTCTAACTTACAACCTTTTGATAATTAAATTGTAAATATGCAACTAATGAATTACAGAATTTTCTTTAACCCTTTTGTGAACCTTGTGAAGATTACTTTCCATATACCTGATCTTACAAAAAACACCTGTGGGAAGCACAAGACCCATTACTATATATTGGTCTTGCTATCACAACAATGGGAAGACTAATTCCTATACTAATCTTTTATTTTCTTATTAATCTTGCCATCATAAATAGTTTCATACTATGGCAAGAGAAGAAAAGAAACAGTGTTTAGACCTACTAACATTCCGTATAGCATTAGCTCGTCAACTAATAGGCGGATATTCCTCAAGAAAAAGCAAAGAACGTTCTGCTAGCTTCCAAGCAAATAATTGTGTAGTTCTGGATGACGTGCGCTTAGCCATTGTGGGAAATCTTTTGCCAAACTACATGTGTGCGGAATGTGATATCCTCTAGTGCATTGCAACATGCTTCTCACCTTTTCATGGCAAATAATCACCATTAAATTTAATTTTCTTTATGACGGTGAATGGTTTCTTGGGAAGTATTCTTCCCAACCCTAAAATTTATATGTAAACACAAAATTTGGCAACACAAAATGTATTTCCTTAAATGCTATTGTTTAATTGTTGAGAAAACATAAAAAAAAACTGCGAGGAACTCAAAAGAGAAATAAATGGCATACAAAAGATTTAAATGTTACAGATTTTCCGGACTAAAAGAATACAGTGCATCCTCTTTCTGTTTCTAGTTCCTTCTTACTATACAATTTTATTTTCTTTATTTACAAGAATAAGTGCAAAAAGAAAAGAACAGAAATGAAGAGCAGCGAGAAAAAACAAAGAAAGGAACTGATAAAAAGAAAGAATCCGAAAAAGAAGAAAGAAGATAAAACGAGAGCAGGCAAATGATGAATAGAAAATGAAAAAATAAGAAGCAGGCAAAATAAATGTGTCTCTGTCTGCTTGAAAAAATTAATGTTCACTCTTTTTAATTCCCAGTAAAAAAAAATAGGCGCAGTGGTTGTGGGCAAAAAAGAATCATCTGATAAAGATTGTTGAGTAAAGTATCCATCCAAGTAGAATAAAGATAGTATTTGACCTATTAGACTACCCAATCGAAACATTGCGATTTTTTCCCGCCAAGAAAGAAAACATTCGGAATAAACGGATTCAGTTTACTTTAGGGAATTTCGTACAACATTCCACACTACGGTCCATTAAAATTTCTTCACCATTAAGAAATGCAGATAACACAAAAAGCTATTTACTGGACAAATATATAGTACTGGAAATAGCAAGTGATTAAAGTTTCAAGAAATTTGGATACATAGATCCTGAGAAATCAGAACCCAGAACAACTCCTTCTGGCAGTAAAAACAGCAATTATAAGCCTGGGCATTGACTCAAACAGAGATTGGACAACATGTATAGGTAAAGATGCCCATGCAGCTTCAAACCGATGCCACAGGTCATCAAACGTAGTGACTGGCGTATAGCGATAAGCCAGTTGTTTTTCATTGGCGAGAGATCTGATGAACGTAAAGGCCAGGGCAACAGTGGAACATTTTCCGTATCAATGAAGGTCCGAAAATAACCGGCAACATGTGGTCGTGCATTATCCTGCTGAAACGTAGGGTTTCATTGGGCTCAAATAAAGGGTAGAGCTACGGATAGTAAAACCCTAGAAATGTATAGTGCATTGTTCAAAGTGCCATCAGTGCGAGCAAGAGGTAACCGAGACATGTATCCAATAACTTCCCATACTATCACCGCAGGTGATGGTCCAGTATGACAATGACGAATGCACGCTGCCAAGTTACGTTCACCCCGTTGCCGACAATCACGGATATGACCATATTGATGTTGTAAACAAAACTTGGTTTCATCTGAAAAATGACGTCTTGCCATTCGTGCGTCCAGGTTCGTCGTTGATCACACACACCATTGAAGACGCTTCTATCTGTGATGCAGTATCAAGGTTAGTCGAAGCCATGGTCTCGGAGCTGAGAGTACATGCTACTGCAAATGTCTTTGAACTGTTCTTGCAGACACTTGTCTTACAAATGACCCTAATTCTTGACAGGTCTCGTGGCGGGGATACACGATCCATGCTGTTAGTTGAGATCCAGCACGGCGTTTCGTATTACCATCTTGAACCCATCGATCCTATACTATGCTAACAGTCATTGGATCTCGACCGACGCGATCAGCAATACGATAAACCGCAATCCCGTTACGCTACAATTTGACTTTTGTCAAAGTCGGAAACGTACTGGTACGCATATCTGTATCTTTCGCAAGGCGTCACAACAACTTTTCACCAGGCAACCACATTCTACTAATACAATTTGTGTATGAGAAACGAGCTAAACAATTTCCTCATTTAAACACATTGTAGGTGATGCTACCGGACGCTTCATTTAAATGTGCTGAAGAGTTAATCATTTGCATATCACAGCCTTGCCTTACGACCCTGTTTTTGGTCATCGGACAAAATTTTTGTAATAACTTTCGCACAAATTTTCTTCATGTGTAATTCGTCAGTTAAAATGCGTCGAACAGCTTCCTTATCCAGGTTGCTGCTACATATAAGAAAGATATTTACAAATTCCTGTTTGGAAGACGTTGTTCTTTTCTATGAATGAAGTTTTGTTTATAAAATAATGTCAGTCTTGTCATTGAAAATCGTATTACCATTTTTCTCTTCAAATGATATCATAAGCAATCGTTTTTCATATTTAACCGATTTAAATGTTATGTAATAGCATGTTCATGTAATATATTTATGTAGAAAAGAACTTGAAGAAATTTAAATTTATATACTTACAAAAAATAAAAAAAAATTAAAAATGTCACAGCAACAAAAAATTGCGCAGGATCAACAATAAGGAAGAATTCAAAGTCAAAGTTTTATATTAATAAGGTGACCAGTTTTCTTACAACGGAAAGGAGGACACGCGTGTAAAATTTAAGAAAAAGTTAGACGTAAAGGGGAAGAACGTAAATATATGAAACATTTTATTCATTCAAATAAAAGTATGCCAATTACGCTTGCATTCCTTTTAATTATTTACTTAAACGAGCATTTTCTCATTGAATTTTTTTTTGTCAATATATCAGTTTCTAATACATCGGAAACTCTGAGCAAAAAATATCCTTTATATTGTGCTTTACAGTAAGTGCTATAGCTTAAGTATCTACATTCAATATTGATTTCTCACTTGTTCAAAAATCATTACCAATTGAAAGAAAAACTCTTTCAACTGCTGCATTAGTTCCAGGTCAGCACAACGTAAATTCAACAAGAACAACTAAATGTTCATATGGAAAGTGTTCATTTTTGAAATGATTAAGTATTTCCAACCATCTTTTCTCAATTTCAGCATGCTGACTTAACAATTGTTCCAATTTATTAGAATTTAAATATACATTCAGTCTTTTAACTAATTCAAACAGACATTGATTTGAATATCAGGCATTTTTTTTCGATAAAAACTCAACACAGTTTTCAATATCTGCCCAATTTACTTGCGATGAAGTCAAAAAACACCATTGAAAACTGTTATTTCTTGTGATATTTGTTTCAGACCATTCTTCGTCTTATTGGAAACATGTTTGGCTCACCTCTGAATAGAGATTAACAGATCAGTTTTTTAAAATATTGAAAAGGAGGTCAAATAGGGGGACATTTTTTGAGGAAGGACAGAACCTATAAAAAGAGGACTGTCCTCCCTAAAGGAGGATGGTTGGTCACCTTAATATTAACCAAGAATTTATAAGGAATAATCCTATGATTGCATCCAAACAATAAAATCTCAGTGTTCAAATAATCTATACATAAATAGACAAAAACCATCCTAATAAATTAATGAAATAATTGCATAAAATATAAGAAAAATAAAACACGACAAAAATAATACAATACAAGTTGTCACACACAATCCAAGTAAAAAAGTCAAGTGAAACAAAACAAAACAAAATCAGGGAACCTAGCAAGTCAAAGTACCTAGTTTTGTGGTAGAATCCTCCCTCTCAGCGACTTTATAAGCTAATATGGAAATTTCCGAAATATATAAAACAAAAAAATTATGTCAATAAAATAAGAAATTAATGAAAAGGGAACCATATAAAGGTTTGAAAAATAAAATGCGAGAAAATGATATCTTCAGAATAATTTGAAAAACATTTAAAACTATAAAAGCGCTTAAATATACACACACATGTATAAAGTAAAATCTCTCTTTTTCCGGCGTATAACGAGAACCCATACTTTCAAACTACAATTTTTAATTTTTAAGTATGTTAACCGTATAATGCGTACCCCCTTTTTTACGAAGAAACCGGAAATATAAGTCCACAATTCTCTTACGTTTTGATTCGAGTCATTTATTCGAGGTATTATTCCAAGCTTTTAAAAAAAAGTATACTTCTAGAATTACACTCCTTAAAGTGCGTAAGGTATGTCATTACTTTTAAGGTATCCGAATACGTTCGGAACCGTGATTTTTCAAAAGCGTATAAATAGATAATTTTTATGATATTTAGTGTCACTTGGATTAGAATACATGTATACAATTGTTTTAAGGACATTTTGACAAAAAAAATTATTTAAATACAAAATTTTGGCAAAACATTAACTTAGAATAATTTTTTTTGTCAAAATGTTCTCCTTTTGTGAAAAATGCTTCTATTATAATAATATTTTGCCTGTATATAGCTCAGACCTCTCTACAGAGGCTCAACTAGAATTTTTGAAATATATATCTTAGAAGTGGGTTTATCCATATTTTACGGCAACAGAGGGGACCAATTTTAAGAAAAAAACGCCAACAAATATTTCAATGGGATGTAACTCTGAAAATAATGCGAATTTTTCAAAAATCATAGTTGAGCCTCTGTAAAGAGGTCTGAGCTATATACAGGCAAAATATTATTTTAATAGAAGTATTTTTCACAAAAGGGGAACATTTTGAAAAAATATTATTCTTAGTTAATTTTTTGCCAAAATATTGTATTTAAATAATTTTTTTTTTTGTCAAAATGTCCTTAAAACAATTTTATACATGTAGTATAATCTAAGTGACACTAAATATCAGGAAAATGATCCATTTATGCGCTTTTTTAAAATCACGGTTCCGAACGTAGTCGGATACCTTAAATAAACAGTTCTCCGATCTTTGTAAGAATCTACTATTTTTTTTCTATGCTAATATTTTATTATTTAAAACTCTCATTTTTATACCCAGCGTATAACGCGCACCTTTAAATTTTGTTCTTATTTTTTGTGTTAAAAGTGCGCGTTATATGCCTTACAAAATAAAATATATTTCCTTGAATTCCTTGAAGGAAAGCTAAATTTTCTCGTCGACTGCAAAAGTTCCTTTCCCAAAACAAAACAATTCATCGTCTTTCGATTGTATAATCTTAAGGGTCGAAGGTTATCTTTATTTTATCTACAGTGACACTTCAGCCAACATTCAGTATCATTACGGGCGTGTGTTTTTTCTTTCGCCCTATTTTTTCCATTTGAAATGAAGCTGACATTATTTTTCTGTGAACAAATCAATACTTATTAGTACACACACAAAAAAAAAAGATTTTAACTTGTTTAATCACGATTTCCAAGAATATGTGATATGACTTTCGTCACGAAAATGTTTCCTCAACAAAATTTTGAAGATATAACTATTAACTTAAATGCTCTTATATTGTAAGCCCTAACATATTATTAATTCTTTCTAGAAAAAACATTGACGGCCAGAGTTGAATTTAACATTTATTATACCAAGCAAGACAATCTTTCTTATTTATTGCAATTGAATCATATATTTACTGGAATAAAACCTTGATGCAACAATTTATTAAGTTTACCACGTTTTAAACAGTTTACAGTCTGATTTTCTGCAATATTGCTGATCTACATTAAAATCAGAAGTCACATCGTAAATCGTATTGTAAACATCAATACAGTAAAACCTTCTTTGTGCGGTAGATAGGGACCACGTGAAAAGAAACAGTACAAGAAAATATTCGGAAATATTTCATAAATACTGACATATAACAAAAGACTTTGTTGACATATTACAGAATATTTTTTTTTTGTGGCAGAGAAGGACTATATAAAAACAAGTCACCCTTAGAAAATACTTCAATTATTTACGAAATGTATGAGAAAGTACATCCAAACAAAATGAATAGTTAAATTACACAAGGGTAAACTTTTAAAAAATATTTAACTTCTTATTGTATATGTAGAGAAGTTTTCAAGATTCACATACATAATTCACTGCTACTCGTCGTAATCTAAAGCGCACATCTAACTCAAAATCGCATTCATCACTTAAAGATACAATTTCAATTGATTTATTTTTTTTGGTACCATTAAGTAAGTGATAAGAGTTTGCGATGGCACGACGGTAGATTGGTCACTTGCTTGCAAATGTCATGATAACCAGAGAAACATAATCGAAGCTTTATTTAGAATTTCAAACTCCTTTCGGAATAAATATCTATCTTAAGAAAATGCCTTTCCAATTTGTTAGAAAGCTGGATCCTTGCATATGTCTTATCCTCTCTCAAAGAATCCGGTTCTTCTTGTCCGTCTTCATAAGCTATCAAATTAATGATAATGCCACTGTCATTGCACAGTTTCGTCTTCAATCAAGTGCGTGCTGCTAGTGCGTTGAGAGAAAGCAGTTGAATGTGCATTGTCGGGAGACTGTTTATAACAAATGAAGAGAGCGTCTTGAAGTTTAAAAATGTACATTGACAGTGACATTAAACATTACAATGGCACCAAAGCCGTTGAAATTCATATACCGTATAAAAAAAGATTGCGCATAAAAAATCGCATAAAAAAGACCGCACAAACACAGGTTCTACTGTATATATAACAATTAAATAAACCTACTTGCGTAATGAACAGTATTGAAAAAAAAGTGTGAGATTAGAATCATAAATTAAAATATTTTAGTGAGTTTTTTAATTTTTCATATATTGGTTACAGAAGCCAATGCAGAATTTTTTAAATATTTATAGAAAATGTTACCCAGGGAAGATACATACTTCTCAGTATTGAAGACACGTACGCTGATAGCAGTAAATATGATATACCGATATTTTTCAACATATCTCAACCGAATAGGATGTGATTCTGATAACTTTTTTGAGATAGATATTTATACGGATATCATCATTTAAACTTTATCAATATTCTTATAAGTATCAGAAAAATTAATGCGCATTGAATATGATACATATTTATGAATATCCGTAATCTGCACGCATGGGTATCGTTAAAAGTATTGATATTTACGTGATACTTTTTTTTACACATAATGAATTTTTGGAATATTAAAAACAGACTTTTTGTATTGAAAATAAATAGAATATGAACTTTATAGAAGTTTTAGCATATACTTGATTCATCTCTTAGCTTTATTTTACCAATAACACATTTTTTTTGAGATTTCATCAAGCTATTTTAATTTAAAATATTATACCTTTCATTTTATTTTGTATAATAATGTATTTTTACCTATATTTTGAAATAAATTATAATTAAATGGATTTTTTCTATTATATCTAGACAGAAAAATATCAGTAAAATTTAATGGTCTACATTTTTACCTGCACATAAACAGGCGAAATGCATGATAAACACGCGTTAATAAACTATATGTATGTATTAATAATATTCTTCCATGTAAGTCTGTTTTCAATGTTAAATCTGACAAAAGTGTTTTTTTTTTCTTTACTCTTATTTTGCACTTGAATATATTTTGGAATTTGAAGAAGAATTGATGGATATAATGACAAGTTTTCTAGTATTTCCAAATTGTTTTGGAATATAAACTGTAATTAATTTCAAATTAAATCCGTAAATAAAGATACGATTATATATATCTGGCAATACCACTTCTTTTTATACTTTACAAGAGATAACTGAATAAAGGGGTAGAAATTTAACGGAATTTTTTCAAAGGAAAATTAATGAAATATTTGATCTCATTGGACTCTAAAAATAATCTTCAAAATTTAAAACATTTGAGAATTAGTTTAATCATAATCCCAGCTTCACCTAAAAAAGCAATTCAAATCTTGAAATTAAAAATTAAATAATTTTCTAACTGAACACTTTGTATTTTTCTGACACTTTAAACTACAGATTGAACAGTAAAAAAAAAAGAAACAGAGTCCAAAGAAATTCTTAGTACATTTGAATCAGAAACGCCATCTACTGGAGATGAGACAATCTAACTGAAATGATTGATTTAAAAATATTATTGTCTGTCACATTTCTTTCCTTTTTCTCTTTGATTTCTTTATGTTTTCTTCCATCTTTTTCGAAAAATTTTAAAAATCTACGATGTAGGAAAAGTTGAAAGGGGAGAAAAAGTTATTACTTTCATCATCAGACGACATCAAAAGCGAACAATCGTCGACATATGAAATTTTTATTTGTATCTTTTTATTGATGCTGTTTGGAACCAAGTATTTTTATATTTATTTTACAAAAGGAAATTGAAATATGCATTTGTTTTTCGATGGCGTGAAGATTTCGTCTTATCTTTTTTCCACTAGTGACAGAATATCATTTCCAATGAACGATATTTTATGAAAAATTGCATCTGTACGGTTTTTCTTTAGTTAGCTAAAAACTTTATTTCCTGTTTTAAATACTTAACTAACACTTTGCAATTACATATTTATATATTTTAAAATATAACAATGATCAATTAGAAATATAATCTAGAAAAGTAAGCATTAAAATGGATTTCAGTATATCCATTTTGCATTATAATTAATTTTCTTTTCTTTCTAAATGTTTTTGTGCACTCATATTTATTGATATACAACCTCTGACAATAAAGTTCAGTGAATGAAGTCATGATTGCCAATCTAGCAACACTGGCGAAACAAAATACTGCGCATGCGTAGTGGTACGTGTTGACCATCTGTCCCCACCGTTATTCAGTTGAAATTCATTCGTGCTCCGTGTAAGACTTGTATAACAAAGTGCTTGTTTAGTACGTTGCTTCTTAACTGAGAACAGAAAAATGAACGAACATAAGAACAATTTAAAGTTTTTTTAAGCTTTGCAAGACACCAAAAGAAACGTATACGATGCTGGTACGTGTTTATGAATATCAAGCACTGTCCATGAAGTATATGTATGAGTAGTTCACCCGTTTTAGAAAAGCAGGAAAGTGTTTCTGAAAACCTCCGTAGCGTAAGACTGGCGACCTCCGTTAGTGAAGAAAACATTAAGAAGGTGAGAAAACTAATCACTAAAGATCGTCAATTAATTGTGTGCATGATATTTGATGAACTTCAGATTAACCGTGAATTAGTGCGACAAATCGTTACCCAGAATTTAGAGATAAGAAAAACGGGTTATCGATATTGAAGATATTCCTGAAATCCAACGAAAAGTGATGAGGCTTTTGAACGCCATCCCAAGAGAAAACTTCTTGTAAAGTTTCCAGGATATGTATAGCAGATCTCAGTGGTGCATAATTATGGGAGGTGACAATTTCGAAGGACAGTAAGGTAACTTTCGTTAATATTTCATCTACGTTAATGCTACAGGACTATTCACCGAACTTTATTGTCAGAGGTTGTAATAACATTTTTAATTATATTTTAACAAATATCATATTGCACAATTTATTAAGAATACTTTTTAAAAAGTTGTAAGCTTTTGAAACTATATCATGTTTACATTGTTTAGTATTTTATGTGTTTAGAAAAATAATAAATACATTAGATTAGATTCTTTAAACGTTCCAGTGCCACGTTAATATTCCCTCACTTACCCGATGAAACGTTCTAAAATAATCGCTCTTAATAAACACACTTTTATGAATGTGAGAGATATAGCAACGGAAGTTGGTGTGGATAAATCAAGTGTTTCAAGCATTTTAAGACCATTTCAAGATTCCTAATCATCGTTTCAAAAAAAGAAAAGGAAAATTGAGCACAAACGGAAAATTACTCCAAGAACTGATGAAATTTTAATAGGATATAGCAAAATAAGTCAAAGTAAGACTAGCACAGACCTTTGAAGGGATTTATTGCATTATCTAGTGTTAAAGTGAGTACCTTAACTTTACATAAAAAGATTCCAGAAGTTAGCCGTAAGGCATCAAGGCAGAAAAAAAAGCAATTTTTAACTCAGAAAATGA
>BMAV01020997.1:123640-138753 GCA_019973955.1 Trichonephila inaurata madagascariensis | reverse complement strand
TTTTTCACGAAGTCTTTTTAGTACTTCAATGTAGTAGTGTTGATTAACAGTCTGACCACACATGTGAGTGGAATCCACTCATATCACAAATTTTAGCAATCTTTTGATCTGTAATAGCTGACCTTGGGCGCCCAGCAGGTTCATCCTCTTCCACACTGTTAGTTCCCCCTGAAAACCTCTTATGCCATTCAAACACATGTGCGCGAGACAAAATTTCATCTCCATAAGCTTCGGTTAGTAATTGAAATATTTTCCTGGCTGTTTTTTTAAGTTTCACGAGATTCGTCATTTTTCTGCAGAATGGCGTTGTACGTGTTTACTCAAATGACGTAATTCTCCTAACTGACGTGATCGGTTAAGACGTTACTGGTCATATGGATAGAGGAGGTGTGTAGAATGACGTCACCAAAACAGTTGTTGCCAACTCCACTCTTCTTTCAAGCCACACACTTAATCTCGTTTTTTTGAGTGTCACACCTTGTATTTATTTGATCTATATTTTTGATTGAAAAATTTCAGCAAGTGAATATTTACCCAGTATAAAATATTTGATGATAAATAAGTTACATATTTCCTGTTTAAATGTAACAATGTCTACAGGATATTTTTATTTCGTTTTTAATGCAAGAAATTATAACTAGAAATTGATTTTGTTCTATTTCTTACTGTATTCTGTGTTTAATAGTCTGAACAGAAGAATATATATAATCCGTACGGAAAATATTGACACTTATTTATTTCTAACATCTATAAATAATGTGTTCGTAAATTATTTTTACTGTACACTTTTTTGTTAATTTCCTTCTTTTTTAAATTTTCTTTTTAATTTTTTTATTACATTTCTTTTACTTTTTATTTGTTTTTAATTTTATCTTTATTTTTATGTATTTTTCATTTTTATCTCCCCCATTTAGTTATTTTACTATACTAATTATTGTTTAATTATATAATTTATCTAATATACAATTTAAATTAATTATGGGCATTGCGAATTCTTTGTACGTGCAATATATATGGCTACTTATTCCCGGTTGAAACTATTGTGGGAAAATACGTAATAGCAAAATAAACTAAAAATAAAAATGCAGTGTAATAATGACGCAACAAAAATAAATGATCTAAAACTAATTAATCCACCATTATAATTTTAGTAAACAGGGTGTGATATCATACTCATAATGAGCTATTTTCTTTATTTGGGAATACATGTACGATTAATTTTGTTCTTTTGTTTTGCAACAAAATTAGGGTATCCGACTACGTTTGGAACCGTAATTTTAAAAAAGCGCATAAATGGATAATTTTCATGATATTTTGTGTCACTTAGATTAGAATACAAGTATAAAATTGTTTTAAGAACATTTTGACAAAAAAAAATTATTTAAATAGAATATTTCGGCAAAAAATTAACTTAGAATAACTTTTTTTCAAAATATTCTCCTTCTGAGAAAAATTCTTCTATTATAATAATATTTTTCCTGTATATAGCGCAGACATCTGTTAAGAGGCTCAACTATGAATTTGAAAAATTCACATTATTTTCAGAGTTACAACCATTTGAAATAATTATCGGCGTTTTTTTTTCTTAAAATTTCTCCGCTCTGTTGTCGTAAAACATGGATAAACCCACTTCTAAGTTATATATCTTGAAAATTCTAGTTGAGCCTCTGTACAGAGGTCTGAGCTATATGCATGCAAAATATTATTATAATAGAAGCACTTTTAACAAAAGGAGAATATTTTGAAAATGGGTCATTCTATGTTCATTTTTTGTCAAAATATTGTACTTAAGTAACCTTTTATTGTAATACTATTCTTAAAGCAATTTTAACAAAACAAAACATAAATATTATCCATTTAGACGCTTTTGCAAAATCACGGTTCCGAACGTAGTCGGATACCTTAAATAACAACAAAATAATAAAAGAAAAAATATAAGGCAAAATAACAGTTTGATAGCAGCAGAAAGAAACATTTCAAAATTTGTGTAAAATTTTTCAAAATTTATTTCACTAACAAAAAAAATTAAATGATATTTCTTTCCAATTTTTTCCTGTCTCTTGCAGTGACTTAAGTTTTTAAAAGCTTGTTTATTATATGTTTTTCAAAAATTTTAATCGATTTACTACTAACTGAACAATTGAGTAATTGCTTTTAAATTATAATAAAAATATTATTTAATGGATAACATTTGAGTACATAACACTAATTAATTTTAAATCGAGAATCCTTTGTTATATCTGTTTTCTATTGAATATCATTCCGTTTAATCTAGTTAAGAAATAAAATTATGATCCCGGTATTTGAATTTATTTAAAACTAAATGCCAAAGTTCGTCTTTTTGATTTCTAATTATGTAATTTTAAAAATACATGATCACAAACTTAGATAATTTTTTTATGAAAAATAATTTAAAATACGAAAATACTATTTATTGTGTATAATAACATCACTATAGTAAATAAGCTTTAATATTCATCTTCAAGTCATATACTCTATATAGTTCTGCATTCAAAGTAAGTTATAACAAATAAAATTTGGTACACATATTGTGATATTATCTATTATAATACGGGATTTATTAATCATTTACAATCGCATTGACAGCATTCACAATCGCAAAGGCTGAACTCGTATAAACTCAGGACTGCCAGTCTGCTGCTGTTCAATGCTTTGCACATGCGTTATTCTTCCTTCGCTGACGCTCCGTCATTGAACCTGTACTGGATGTGGTTTCTTAAGGCTATTGTGTTTTCAAACCAGTGTACCATCTTCCTCGAAAAAAAAATGATGAAACTTATTTTCGTAACATCCCTCGTATCATAATAGATTCATCAGTGTTTTTACAGTCTGTAAACTCATGTAAATATCTTAATGCTCGTAATGTACAGAAAATTACAAGGATTTTAAAATGTAAATATTTTCTTCTAATTTATGTAACGCAGTAATTAATTCCAAAATATTAATATTTTTAAAATGAATGACAGTGAGTTAAGGATTAACATTTTTTTGGTGCCTTAGGTTAGATAAACAATGACAATTCTTTAGAAACGATTTCTAGGGAAACATTCTTATATTCATTCCACTGTTTGTATTTTATTTATTTAAAGAGACTTGGAGAAAAGAATCTTAAATAAATACGTAACATATTTTAAAGGGATATATGTTTACTTTCTGTCTCATTGATTTCCTTCGATAGTTAAATCAAATTGTTGTTTTTTTTTAAAAAAAACCTTATTAAAGAACTTTGAGACAAAATTGTTATGACAACAATTCCAAGGTGATAAAGTCGTTCCTCATATTTCTTCTCTCTTAATTTCTCTCTCTCTCTCTTTTTTAAACTATTCGGTCGTAAACTTAATCCAGAACAAGGCCACTTTACAAGACCCGAAACAAAACGAATAAAATTTTGCTTTTCATCACGAAATAGCGTTTGCAAGAGCGGGGTAAAACATATCAATGGGCAATTGTTTACTTTCGAAAGCAGGAAAAGCACTTAGCTTTAAGTGTCGAGGCTCGCGTAAAACTTCGATTATATTTTGGTGCTTCTTTCCTGTATCTAATCTGCTATTTACGACTGCCTACACACTTCAGAAATGAAGGAATCACTCGTAAACTCAGCTTAGAAGGCAATGTCAGACTTTTTTCATTGCTTATGACTGAATTTCTATTAAACTGTGTTTCTTACGTCGTCTTTCGAGAAAAGTGAGTTAAGGAAACATAATTAGCTATTGTAATTTTTGATATTTAAAATTAATTACTTTTAAATTTTAATTTATTTTTCACTACATGAAAGTCATTAACGTACAAGGTGATTATATTAAAGTTCCACTTTCAAAATACTGTAAAAAGAAAGAACCACAGTTCCGAATGACTTCAAATTTGAACTCAATATATCATAAGAAATAAGAAATAGTATGGCATAAGAAAAGTTCTGAAGTTTATTATTAGATGCCTCTCCTCCACAAATTGCAAAGTCAGTAATGCAACTGCTCAAAGTACATGTCAGAAATGATAAAATGATCAGCCATCATTTTTCAACAGCCTGACCTGCAAGGTCACCGGGCCTCAATCCTTATGACTTCTTGCTGGTGTTCTAACGATTATCTCAAAAATGTTGTGCTCAACAGCCCGATTACAAATTTTGCTGACTTGAAAGGATAGATTACGCAACTGAGACACTACTCCAAGGGTGTCAAACTCAAAGGCTGACTTAAGCCAAGCAAACAAGGTTTAACTTTAGATGGGCCACAAAAAAAATTAAAATTCATAGAAACATAAGTTTATTTCGAATTACACTTTAAAATAAACAGAAATAAAAGAACAAAAAAAGTTTAATGACATCATGACATCTGAAATTGACATTTCTTTTCTGTTAATGTTTACCCCATTTCGGAAGAAATCCTGATATTTTATTACATATTATTGTATGCCAATATACTGGCTGGGCCGCAGAAATGTTCGCCGTTTGCTGCGAGTTTGACACCCCTTCTCTACTCTGTTGTTTATCGATACGCAAGTCCAGCGCTTATTAACAAGTGTTTTTATTGTTGCTTATTATACGGTTTTTGCTCCAAGAACAATTAAAAACCAATTTCTCCAATCCAATGTAGCACCTACCTTGATGCGGTAGATGGGCTTTTTGCTAACATTGCCAAAAAAGTCTTTTTTTGTTCTTATTGTTGTTGTTAAAAAATCAAAGCAATCATACAAATTGGACTATACAGTTAGTTTAATATGCAACACATGACAAATCCGTCGTAATTTGATTCAAAAAGTCACTTGTAGCTGAATCCATTTTCGTTTTGCCGCACTTACAACGCCATCTATTACTGCACATAGGGATTTTAATTCATATTTCATAGCATTTCTTCTTTCTTCAAGTATATTAAGTTAAAATTTGGAATCATTCTGATTAGGGGTTCTTTTTTGTACAGCATTTTGAAAGTGGAACTTTAATTATAACCACCCTGTATATTGTTTAAAATAGAATGAAATTCAATTAGATTTACATAAATAAGAGATAGCTATGTGGCAATTCTAGCCACAGTTTCTTCATAGTCCCCATGAAAGGGAATTTTGAGCTCATTATTTTACCTATCCTATGGGGAAATTCAAACGGTTAAAGGCACTGTTAACAGTTAATTATTTTGCTTGGGACTGTGGTAATGATAATGTGTGTATCAATTTATTTTTATTCAAGCGATTATTGTATGTAACCTTATCGTTTGTTTTTATATTTCTGTTCTAATTGTTTTTCTATAGGTTACGTAGCTTTTGTTTTTAATAAAATATAATGGTGGGAAAAGAATTTTCCTTTCTCTGATTGGAATTGAATAACACGGATTTCGGAATAAGGAAATGTATGTTACTGACTATAGTATACTTAATTACATATTATTAGATAATAAGCTGAGTCAGTTATAGTAAGATAAGGTATTTTACTTAAGAATTAGAACCAGGATTATATATATATGATATTTATACAGAAATAGACTTAAGGTAACCGACTACGTTCGGAACCGTGATTTTAAAAAGGCGCATAAATGGATAATTTTCATGATATTTAGTGTCACTTAGATTAGAATACGTGTATAAAATTATTTTAAGGACATTTTGACAAAAAAAGTTATTTAAGTACAATATATTTCGGCTGAAAATTAACTTAGAATAAACTTTTTTCAAAATGTTCTCGTTTAGTGAAAAATGCTTCTAAAATAATAATATTTTGCCTGTATATAGCTCAGACCTCTGTACAGAGGCTCAACTATGATTTTTGAAACATTCATATTATTTTCAGAGTAACAATCATTTGAAATAATTATAGGCATTTTTTTCTTAAAATTTCTCCCCTCTGTTGTCGTAAAACACGGATAAACCCACTTCTAAGTTATATATTTCAAAAATTCTAGTTGAGCCTCTGTACAGAGCTCTGAGCTATATACAGGCAAAATATTATTCTAATACAAGCTTTTTTCACAAAAAGAGAACATTTTGAAAAAAGTTTATTCTAAGTTAATTTTTAGCCGAAATATTGTACTTAAATATTTTTTATTGTAATACTATTCTTAAAACAGTTTTATATACATTTTATTATCTAAGTGACTCTAAATATCATAAATATTATACATTTATACGCTTTGGCAAAATCACGGTTCCGAACGTAGTTGCATACCTTAATTACATTCATCTACTCTTAATAACACAATACATAAATAGGAATTGTGTTGCATTACATAAAAAAAAGTTGATATTTCAGCATTCAAAATTGTTTTGAATTAATCTCTAATTTCAAATAAAGGGTTATAAAGTTCTATCATCGATACTTGTCGTGCAGACGGCTGGGTGGCATGGTTGGTTTGTCGCTGGCCTTCTACACCCAGGGTTGAGGGTTTGACCCGGCCCAAGTCGGTGGATTTTCATGACACAGAAAATCGACAGCGGCCATGTCATATGATTATATGACATGTAAAAGATCTCTAGAGTACCCGTTTGGCTTGGGTGATCTCGGCAAAATTAAATCCTAGTACAAGTTCACATTGTCAGAGCTCAGGTGTCTCCCTCTAGGAAGGAAACTGAGCGTCAAAATTACCTGTGGTGATTGGTATCCGCCTTATACGGTGCCGAACTAAAAAGAGATATCAACCTCCGGGGAATGTACTAAGTCTTCAATGGTAAAACACCAATCCTGAGCCCATTAGAAATAAAATAAATATTTTTCATGCAAGGCTATTTAAAGTAATTGAATGGGAATAGCAAGAAATTCTCAGAAATCTCGTTTAACTAGTTGCTTTGGAGCTACATTTCCTTTGTTTGTTAATAAAAGACTCATCCCCTTTTTTTAATAGATAAAAAAGGATGAAAACTTTTCAAGACCTTTCATGAAATTTAAAATGAAAGTTTCCTTGAGATCATAGTCAAATTACATAGATTAAAAAATGATTTTTATGAAGAAGTGGCAGTTTTTATCAGACTTTTGATTTTGATTCAGGTTTGCATTTCGTTAGGGTTCTTTAAAGTTTTTACTTGGCATTTGCTTTAGAGATCACTCAAGGTATAGAACAAGGATGGGTGGACTTTATCAGAGCACGGGCTACTCCTAACGTTTTTAAGGCAGCGCTTCTCAAACTGTAGGGCGCTGTAGGGGGGCCCCTAGGGGGCGTGATAACTCTAGAAGGGGGCGCTAGCATATTGAAAAGTCGAAAACAAAAGATTATTAACAATATTTTTTTGAAATTAAAACTAACAAAATACATTCTGTCATAATGAAAAAGAAAACATTTACACTGATATAATACACTTATAAATGTATCAGTACTGCACAATAAACTTTATAATTATCTTAACAATGCTGAGTAAAGAACAAGTTTAATAATTACCAGTGGCCGCACCGGTTTTTCATATATAAAATTATATGCAAAAATTAACACTTATCTGAATCATTTTTTTTTTGTACGGCTTATAATTAATCCCTTAACTGCAGATTAAAAGTTACGTGATTCACTCCCCAATACCACCGTTTTGCACGTATGCACGCATATGTGGTGTATTTTGGGGGAGGGAAAAAGAAAATATATATATATAAATCCTCTGAAATAAGTAAATCCTTCTCAAACAATGCTAAGATCATTTTATTGCATTTCAAAGTCTTCGGAATAATTTTATGGATGGTAGTAAACATATTTTGGAAAGACGTATATATACGTCCGAAGAAATTTAAGCACTGGCTGAGCGCGAGACGTTTATATACGCCGGTCGTGAAGAGGTTACAGTCATGTCGTAGCTTTAGCGTCAAAGTCTCATATTATTGAATTCAATACATCGTTATCGTACGGATGGGGGCGCGACGAAAATTGTGATTGAATATTGGTCAGCAAGTACTGAAAGTTTGAGAAGCACTGTTTTAAGGTGCTGCGTTCTACCCAGGGGCGTTGATGAGGTCATTTGGTATTAAAATTGTATGTTTTCTGATCTTAACACTTATTTTTAGATATTAAACCCCCTTTTTTAAAATATGACAAATTACTATTTTTACTACAAAAACACAAGAAATACAAAGTTGTCAAGTTGCATACTTAAACAACTATGAGCAAATGATAAACCATGCAGCGAGCAGAGTATATAGCGAGGAATCTGAAACGACGTACGTACTTTCAATTGTTCGCTGCTGATTCCCGCGCCGTGGCGGGATATGGCATTAATTTGAAAACCCAATCTCGGGGAATGAGTGATTAAATGATCGAATATTAACGTCGCACTGTTCACGACGGACCACGTAATTTTGAACCATGGTCAAGTGACGTGGACGACACCTGAGCTGGCACCCCCTCTCCTAACTACGACACCACACCAACGGGAGGACGTTTCAGCTCTCGACAGATTTAACGTGCATCGCTGCCTAGCACGGCGGGTCTTTAGTGGTCCTGGGCTCGAACTCGTGACAAGGCAAGCCACGATCCGACACCTATACCACTCGGCTACCTCGGCCACCCCAATCTCGGGGAACCGAGGAGGTGTAGGATGATGTCTAAATAGCTAATCTCGTGCTATCGCGGGGAGAACTGATCATCAACATTTATTCTTCCCTTCAGTCAGCGAGTGGGAAAAATTCGTTCCTCGGCTGATATTGCAGTGATCGCTTTTCCCTCCTACAGCGGCAGAAAACATATTTAACTACATCGTTCACTTCCAATGAAGGAAAAGTTTCTTCTACCCATTTATCGAATAATTTGCTTAAGTAAATACAGTCGCATCGTTTTTGAAAAGCTGATTTTCCTGTCCAGCTTGTGTCGGTGTTCGACAAATGTGTTTCTTTCAATCTACCCTCTTTTTTAACCCACTACCTCTACAAACATCTCATCTCTCATCAGTTTACTTTGGAGCTCGGTGGCGAGTACATCGCAATGTAAATAAAAATAAATGAGTTTGGTTTGCGTTTTTTTTTCTATTTTAGAAGAATTTTTGAAGGGCACAATGGAAAAGAGCTCAGAGGGAAAGCAAAATGCTATTTCACATAAAATGACGATGGAGCTGCTTAAGGTTGTTTATAAAAACAAAAGACGAAAATGGAAATCTGTAAAGATTTTTGTATTGCTGAAATTTGTATTAAACTCCATTAAGTTCTTGTGAATGCTTTTGTTTCATTGATTTTTTTTAAATACAATGTACAAATGTACTCTAATAAACTTAATTTTGTTAAATATACGTTTTTTTTTCGCATTACCCTTTAACACGAAGTTCTTTTAAAACGAAAAAATATTTCAGTCCCCTCAATTTCGTGTTAACCGATTTTCTCTGTAAGATAAAAGGAAAAAAAAAAAACTGCATCATTTAGCAAAAATTATGTAATACTCGTTTATTATTTTCGTCAGTTCATTTCGAAAATTTAATTTAATTCCGTTTTATCGAATTTATTACCTTTAGGGAGTCCACACTTTCAGTTCCAGAATTTGTTTATAAAATTATACATGCATAAACTGCATTCAATTCTCACTCAACTGATAAGCTGCATTAAACTCTCATTTAACTGATAAGCTGCATTAAATTCTCATTCAGTTGATAAACTGCAGTCAACTTTTATTCGGAGTATTGGGGAATTAATTACAAAATAAAAGAATACATTCTTCATACACGCTTTGCGTGAGTTTGGTAATGTATGAATTACCGAGACTTCCTGAATATCCTACTTGACGAGATCACACCAAACACCAAAAAGAAAGTCTAAAATGTAAAATTAAAAAAAAAAATGAAGAAATCTTTCCAAACTTATTTAAAAAAGTTGTCAAAATTATCTTAAAATATTTTGCTTACTGTAAAATCCGGCGTATAACGCGCACTTTTAACTCAAAACATAAGATCGAAATTTAAGGGTGCGCGTTATACGCCAGGTATAAAAATAAAAGCTTGAAAAGCGAAAAAAAGTTGAGCATAGAAAAAAAAATTAGACTTCTAAATAGATTGAAGTACTGTTTCTTTGAAAGAAATAATTTTCCTGGAGTTTAAAGGGTTCTAATTCTAGAAGTATGCTATTTTTTACTAAAGTTTGGAATAATACCTAAAATAAATGGCTTCAAAATATAAAAGCATTGCGCACGTGCATTTATTGTTCCGTCGTAAGAAAGGAGGTGCGCGTTATACGGCGAATATACTTAAAATCTAAAAATTGAAGCTTGAAAGTATACTTGCGCGTTATACGCCGGATTTTACGGTATTTCCTTAATATTTAAGTTTTTTTTTTCTTTTGAAAATTATTTATTGAATTATTTTAAAATGAGCTCCAGTTCTAATTGAACATTGAAGAAGACAATATCACAATGAAATGAGCCAAAATTAATTATCTCTAGTGATATGCATTTCACAATGTGAGAGCTTTGAAGCCTTGTAAATATCATAAACAGGAATGAAAACTTTTCTTTAGAATTCATAGCCCTCTGATGGTATAGTCCAGCGTTCCTCAAACTGTGGGGAGCGCCCCCCTTGGGGGCGTGATAACTCTACAAGGGGGGCGCGAGAATATTGAAAAGTCGAAAAGAAAAGAATATTTACAAAATTATCAATTTACTGAAAGTAAACAAACAAAATACTTTCTGATATAATAAAATACACATTTAAACTGATATAATAAACTTATAAATGTATCAGTATTGTAAATAGTATTTTATTATTAATTTAACAATACTAAGAACAAGTTTGATAATTACCTGTAACCCCATGGGCTTGTATTAACACTTATCTTGATAATTTGCACAGTTTATAATTAATTCCTGAACTGCCGATTAAAAGTTACGCGGCTCGCTCCCCAATGCCACCGTTTCCTATGTAGATGCGCGTATTTTGATGTTTTCTGGGAGGAAGGAGAAAAGGAATAAATAAGCAAATCCTCTGAAATAAGTAAATCCTTCTCAAACACTGTCAAGGCCCTTTTATTGCATTCCAAAACTTTCGGTATTATTTCATGAATAGCAGTGCACAGAAAAGATAGTACTTCGGAAAAGTATATATACGTCCAGAAAATTAATGCGTTTGGCTTAGCGAGACGTTTATATACTTTGATAGCTCATAAGAGTTTAAAGTCGCTTTGTAGATTTAGTGTCAAAGTATAGTATTATTGAATTCAATACATTATTATTGTATGAAGGGGGCGCGATGAAAATGATTATTGAATATTGGGTCGCGAATATTGAAAGTTTGAGAAGCAGTGGTATAGTCACACACACAACTCATTTACAAGTTATTCACGAAACATTCCCAAAATAATAAAATACTGTCGAACCTCGATTTAAGAATTTATCTTGACTGAACATTTTATTCGTTAATTCAAGGTTATTCGTAACATCGGGGTCCAAACAAAATACAAATTTTTTGAATTTACCTTTCGGATATTCTACAAGTAACTACATAAAAAATATCCATAGTTAGAAATTACACATTTTTTATTCAGAAACTAAAAATGATATTAGAGAATTATTACGCACCAGTTAATTGGAATTTTAAAATACTGACTAATAGATGTGTGGCGGAGTGATATCTATATAAAACAAGTAATAGTCATCACGTTAAGACGATCGTTTTGCCGTGATCGCTAAAGTACTCGCTTACCGAATAGAAGGTGCTCAGATTAAATCTTCTTCCTTCAGATGTTTGACAATCTTTTTGATTCCTAACTGGAAAGAGTTTTTTTTTTATTTTTATTTTGCAGAGAAGAAAATACTGTGTCATTTACATCCTGCTGCATGGGATATGTTTGCACATTTTCCAAACAATGCAAAACATTAGAAAATGTAACAGTTTCGATAGGAGTTTCATTATCAATTTCTACATTAGAATCACTATTCAATGGGTCCGACACAACAAAAATTTCTTCAACTTTAGTTAGACAGGTAGGCAGTCCGACATCAAACGTATCATAATCGTAAAAATCTTAAAATATCCCCTGCGTTGTGGATTGGGATGAAATATCAAAGAATTTTCCTGCTCTACTCACTCACAAGACTTACACAATAGGTTGCACTCGTGACTCATCAACACCTGTTAAAGTCTTATAATGATCTTTGCCATTTCCCGTTGAAATCTGCTGCTTCAAGAAGAGCCTTTTTCTGTTCCGGACAAATAGAATATGTTATATGAAAAAAAAAATCTACTTTTTCTAATACAAATTTATTAAAAAAACTTTTTTGCTTGCTTAAGGTATTCGACTACGTTCGGAACTATGATTTTAAAAAAGCGCATAAATGGATAATTTTCATGATATTTAGCGTCACTCAGATTAGAATACATACATAAAATTGTTTTAAGGACATTTTGACAAAAAAAAAATAAAAAATGTTAAAATACGATATTCTGGCAAAAAATTAATTTAGAATAATCTTTTTTAAAAATGTTCTCATTTTGTGAAAAATGCTTTTATTATAATAATATTTTGCGTGTTTGTAGCTCAGACCTCTCTACAGAGGCTAAACTAGAATGTTTGAAAAATTCACATTATTTTCAGAGTTACCACCAATTGAAATAATTATCGGCGTTTTTTTCTTAAAATTGCTCCCCTCTGTTGTCGTAAAATATGGATAAACCCACTTCTAAGTTATATATTTCAAAAATTCTAGTTGAGCCTCTGTAGAGAGGTCTGAGCTATATACAGGCGAAATATTATTATAATAGAAGTATTTTTCACAAAAGGAGAACAGTTTGTTTGAAAAAAGATTATTCTAAGTTAATTTTTTGCCAAAATATCGTATTTAAATAATTTTTTTTGTTAAAACGTACTTAAAACAATTTTATACATGTATTTTAATCTAAGTGACACTAAATATCAAGAAAATTATCCATTTATGCGCTTTTGCAAAATCATGGTTCCGAACGTAGTCGGTTACCTTAAATAATTCATGTATCCGGGGTTTATTATTCGTTGAATAGTGGTTTGATCAATTCCTACACGCACACACACACTATTAGCTCACACTTTCTATATATTTATTTATTTATATATCTTGTCGGAAAATACATTTTAAAGCGCTCAATTGGGCTGAAATTTTATATATATGATTATTTTGGATGACAGTAAACTAATTTAATTATAGTTAATAAAAATGAATTGATTAAAACTAATCATTAAATGAATTACAAATACAGCCACGTTGGTGACTTAGCGACCATTTTGGTGACTTGTGTCAAAACTTGAAAATGTTTTTTTTTCTCACTTTTTAAAGCATTCAGTTGAAATGAAATTGTATATACAAGATTGTTTTGGATGACAATGCGATACTTTAATGATAATTAATAAAAGTTAATTACCACTTAATGTTGTGATTCTGTTCATATGTGTATACATACTTATATTAATTGTAACTACTTAATAAAAAGTAGCTAAAATAAAAAATTTCTTTGTTGATCTAAGTAGGAATTGACTTAAAAAATTCTTTTTTATATTACTTGTATCTCTTTCAGAAAGCACATTTTCAGAAATTATTCTGCTATTAGTGCTTCCAGTTTTTAACCTAAAATTTGTTATTTTACTTGCAATACGGTCCCCCAACTATGCCTGTCTCGTGACTAATGTCGGAACGGAAGAGCTAAAATGGCATTCATTTCATATCTAGATGATGAGGGAAGATTTAAACTTATCCTCCTTAAATGTAGAGTCTCGGTGGTGTCACTTGGAATTAAAGTTCTCCGCAATAACTCTTTAGAAATGTTGCTTGAAACTATTATTGGAAGAATATTAATTTTCCGACCTGGGTCGCAAAATGAGACACCAGTGACTGTCCAAGACCTGAACGCTCTGGTAATTATTTGCTGAACGTTATTGAAAGATAATCCTTGGCCAATTTTGGATATAAATTTGTTTAATGGCTATCGTTTGATTCACTTTTGGCGTTTTGGACTTTTAGTAGTACACAGAAGGTCGTATGCATATTATGGAAACGATTTTAGAACTTATATTACTTTTCTTTGATTTGAGATTTGTATTAAGAGTCATATCCTATTTTTTTTCTAACTAAAAGTTGAAACATAATTTTTATTTAAAAATTGTTTCTAAAGCTGACAGATGGTTGGTGGGTTCTGTGAAAAGGACGTTATAAGACGAAAAATAGTCTCAACTTTAAAATATAAAATTCACTGTGTAAAAATCATGATTGTATTATTTTTAAAAAAAGTAAGTAATCTTTAAAATTGTAAGCAATTAAATAATTCGTTAAATATTTGTATTTAAAAATTTTAAAAGATCATCCCTTAAGACTAATCGAAAAATCAAGATATCACACACACACACATTAAGAAATTAAAATCTCAAGTTTTCATAGAAATTATTTCTAACTGAAATGTCATTATAATACATTTGGAAATGCCATCTCAAAAACTAAACTCAGTGGCGCAACAGCCCATGAGGGTTAAAGCTTTCTGTGCCCATCTCAGATTTCGTGACCTTGGGTGCTGAGGTGTAGGAAAAAAAATGTTCCAGTCAGGTGGTCAATCTGACTCGAAAACCCCTAGTGTTTAGTTCTCATGCAAGTTTGAAACTCATTTATCAACCCATTGAAGGGATGAAAGGCTGAGTCGACCTTGCCCAGCCCAGGATTTGAACCCTGGAAAGTGCGATACACTACTACTCAGCCACCGGGCCTACGTCATCTCAGACAGTAAATAAAATTATTTATAAAGATTTCAAGCTGGAAAATGTTGAGTCTAAAATTTACATATTTTTGACGAAGCACGTTAGAGAAAGAAATGATGACTGCATTAATCTTTATGAAAATGATCTAGCAAGAGTTAGATAACAATTAATAATTAGAACTATGGAAGCATGATTTTATTTAAGTGATTAGAACTATAAACAAGTGTTTTTTTATACTTCTTTAGAAAATAACAATCGTTAAAAATAGACACTCTGAGAAGAAGTTTGATTTTATAGGAAAATCGAGGCAATTCTTTAGTAAAGAACCATGTTGACACGAAATAACTTTTTGAAATATTTGTGCATTCCATACTAAAAAGAATTTGAGCCTTAAGTTATTTTTAAAATTTCGAAACTGATTTAAAACCATCGCGAAAAAATATATTGAAATAAATAACATTAGTTAAAATAATACAATAATTTCATAACAAAAAATTAATCA
>BMAV01020997.1:92840-115754 GCA_019973955.1 Trichonephila inaurata madagascariensis | reverse complement strand
GTATAACTTCTTACGTGCGTACATAAGAACACACACACTTTTTTTTTCTTGTCTGAGTAGGCATGTGATTACCAGTTATGGCCCGAACACCCTCAAACCAGTTATATTTCCTTGAAAGTAATGTGACTGTTCAACATTCATTATAATTTACTCATTTGATTGGTTTTAGTACATTAGTAGTTCAGTTTTGTGAGCCTGTTGGCTATAATTTTTCAATCCACGTAACGCGTGTTAGTTTTGCTTGTTCAGTAATGGATATTACTCAGAGGAAGTGTTCTAAAATAATCTCTCCTAATGAACACATTTCTATGACTGCGAGAGATATAACTGCGGTAGTTGGTGGGGGCAAATCAAGAGTTTCAAGAATTTTAAGAGCATATTAAGATTGGCTGATCATCGTCTCGAAAAAGAAAAGGCAAATGTGCGCTCAGACGGAAAATTACTCCTAGAACTGATAAATTTCTAATAAGAAACAGCAAAATAAATCAAAGTAAGACAAGAACAGACTTTCGAAGGGATTAATTGGATTATGGTAGTGAAGTGAGTACCTCAACTGTACAGAAAAGAGTTCTTGAAGTTAGCTGTAAGGCATCAAGACCGAGGAAAAAGCAAGTTCTAACTCAGAAAATGATGGAAAAGATATAAATCAAGTGCAGTTAGACGAAGTGAAGTTCAATCTCTTCTGCCAGATCATATTCAACAGACTGCAAAACACCTTTCTACACAGATGTTTTGGGGATTTTTTTTCACAACAAAGTGTGATGGAAGCTTCGATCCTTTTAAGGGCACGATGAATTATGTTATGTACATAGAAATATTAAGCAGTAGAATTGTTCCATCCATGGAAACATTTGACTGAACATTTCAACATGATTTGGCTTCTTGTCAAAATTCGATATTGATCCAGACTTTTATACAGGAAATTATAATAAAAGTGCTTAATTAACATGGTTATTCACGAGACCAAAGACCTATTGAAAATATATGACGTTTTCTCAAGAATCGTTTAGCTAAGATGAGTTGCACGGAAAAAGAACAAATGATTATAAATGTTACAAAAGTGGGGTTCGACGATGATGAAGGTGAGAGAGCATGTGCGCTGCACTAGTGGAATCAATAGCAAGACGGTCATTCCTGCTATAGGAGGACATACTTCGTACTAATATATAGAATTTTCTGTCTTCTTAAGGTATGTAATGATTAAAAGCTAGTGTTTCAGAAAAAAATCATTTTTTTACCATTTGTCCCAATTTATTCGAGCAGCATAGAAAAAGTATTTATCAATCTAAGTAACCAAATGCTTAATCAATATTTCTTTTTTATTTAAAAAATATTGTACTTATTAAAATGTAAATGTGTTACTAATAGTTATTTTTTAAAGTCCAATTAACCCTTTTCCGGTTTTTTCCGAGCTGAGCTCGGGAACTGTGAAAATTTACCCTGTGAATTCCGCCTTTCAAGAATTATTTCACTTGTACTTTTTTATGGTTTTCAATATCCTTTCTTCTTCTTCTGGGGGTCCTTTTGTTGAGCACCCCCTTTCACGCTTGTCTAAAAGACACTTTGTTGACTAAATTCTCCCTACAGAGAAAAAACTAATTCAACAGTACAGTATATCAGCGATTCTCAAACTTACAATATTCGCGACCCAATATTCAATCATAATTTTCATCACGCCCCCCTTCGATACAATAACAATGCATTGAGTTCAATAATACTATACATTGACGCTAAAGCTACAATATGACTTAAACCTCTTAAGTTCCACTGGCTTATATAAATATTTCGCTCAACCAAAGCATTAATTGGCCTTGACGTATATATACGTCTTTCCGAAGTACGATCTTTTCTCTGCACTGCTATTCATAAAATTATTCCGAATGCTCTGGAATGCAACAAAAAGACCTTGGCAGTGTTTGTGAAGGGTTGTGAAGGGGTCAGAGGATTTCTTTATTTATTCCTCCCCCCTTTCCAATACATCACATACGCGCACCTACGTAGAAAACAGTGGCATTGGGGAGCGAATGGCGTCTTTTTTAATCGGCAGTTAAAGGATTAATTCTAAGTCGGACAAATTATCAAGATAAATGTTAATTTTCATATATAACTTTTTTTTCTATATTTGACAAGCCCATGGGGCCAATAGTAATTATTAAACTTGTTCTTAAATAATCTTCTGAATTAATTATAAAATACATTTGCAGTATTGATGCATTTATAAGTATCGTGTAAATGTGTATTTTTTTTCTTATAATGTCAGAATGTATTTTGTTTTTTTTTACTTTCAGTAAATTAATAATTTTTTAAAAATAATCTTTTATTTTCGACTTTTCAATATGTTCGCGTCCCTCTAGGGAGGCGCCCCACAGTTTGAGAAACGCTGCAGTGTATTATTAGCTTCTCAAAGAGAGACAGTAAAGGAAAGAAAAGAAGCAAGATTCTAATATCTATGTTGCGATGTTGGGTTATGCGTAGTACCGTGTTTTCGGATTTATCATGCATGACCAAATTTTGATTAGTAATTTCATAATTATTTATGTAAATGCAAAAGAAGTCAATAAAATTTGTAATTGAAGATAAAATCTAGGTATTCGAAGCTTCATATTTATAGTTAGTGTGAATTAACTTCTAAGAGTCTAATGCTGCTATACAGAAAACTTACTTTACAGGCAAATTACTCATTTATTTAAAAAGATTTTTCTTTTACTTTAATTTTTAAGAAATGTGTATACGAATGGTGCTATTACGTTTATAAAGATAGGTACATTTGAAAATAAGCATCAAAAATTGTCATTTTTTGGTCCATAATCCAGAAATAAAATGATCCTTAAAGGGGTTAATAAGGGTTTACCTTAAAATACTTTGAAATATAAGGAGAAATAACTGAAAGATTTTTTTTTATGAAACTTATTTTTGAGAATTTGTTTTATTTCTATGTCTTTAAGTATATCAGCTGTCCAATTAAGTGTCAGACTTCTACTCAGATACCTTAATTTTTCTAGACTAATAAGTAAACTGTCCTTGAGATATATTAATGGTGACAATTATACATTAAAGGAAAGTTGAAAAAAATTCAGTTTAAAGCTTCAACTTGTCAATTTTAAGTGTTTCACGATGCTCTTTTAAATTTTTCTTTTATCAAGAAATATTATCACGATTTTTTTTCTGCTTTACTTGGAGTGTTTTTTATTTTGATTGAAGGTTTGATAAAAATAAATATTAATAAAATATTTTACGTTTAATAGCTATTTAGAACTATTTAAAAATATCATAGTTTAAATAAAGCTAAATTTAATGTTAGTTAATGTCTTTTTTTAGTTTTCTCATAAATTTTACTTTCTATTTTATAAGATCATATGAGTTTGTATTACAAGTACAATCAAATTGTCTTACAATTTATACAAATGACAGAATTATTGTTAGATATGTTTGCTGCTTATGTTTATATTCATACTTAAATGTAATGTAAGATATTTAAGTATGAAATAATTGCACCAATTTTTATTAATTATCATATTTTATTTCTATTTTCATTGGAGTAAAACTTAGTTGTAAATAGATGTGAATTCAGTTTATTTATAAATAGTACATTTAAAAATTAAGTTAAATTAGGTAATTTAAAATAAACTAGTGGGGCCCAAAATGACGGACCGAGCCCCATTGTACAAATTATACAACTGTTTATACTCATTGCTCAAATTGTAAAGCTGTAATTTACATGTATAATTTTATACCTGAATATTTAATGCCTTAATATTACTTTCTGTTGTATTTATTTTATGATAAAAATTGTAATATTCGCAAGCAATGCTTTCTCTTACATTATAATGGCTTTTTTATGGAAACTTGGCGAAATATTAGCGGTAAAAAACCAAGTTCGCGTAATTTTTAATCACTTAGTAACCATGTTGGCAACTTGGTGATCATGTGGAAGCTTCTGGAAATTACTGGAGAAATCTATAACATCACGATCTGATAAAACCCTAGTTTATCGAACCTTGGTGATGTTTATTCCGGCCAGAAAAATTGTTGTAACCCTCCCCCCTTGTTTTTGTTTCAAGTTTTAACACCTACTAGATGTATGAACCCTTTTGAAGTGAGTGGCTGGCGCTATAACCAGCTCTGAACCAATCTAATGACTGATAATTTATAGATTATTAAAGTTTTTGTTGTTGTTAAATTAAGTTTAGCAATTATTTGAAATGAGTTTATTGAGTAAAGAATATTTATAAAACGAACTTGAAAACTACCGAAAATAGCCTCATTACACGGTCTATGACGTAAGCAGAATTTTCGAGAAAGCGCTGGAAGGTAAAGGTGGAGGACCCTTAGGAAAATCGTTCTTCGAGCTCCTCTTCAGTTAAATTCAAGTGTTTACAACCCATTTTTATGAACTATATCTTTTGTATAAATAAATTAATTACAGCATCACGAAAGACTTTTCCTAATATATGAAGATATAAAATTCCCTAGATTTTTTGAAGGAATAATCCTCCGCATTTTTTATAGACAACTCCAAGATCGAACTCAGAAATGTGCTCGAACGACATTTTTTCGAGGAATACTGAAACTCGCATAAATCAACCACACTTAAAGACCATTCTAGAACTTTAAATTGGTATTGCATTTCGAAAGAACTGAAACCGAATCTGCATGTAAATCTCATATAAGAAATTGATCTAAACTTCTTGTAGCGTAATTGTTTATTTAGATGACACTCATTCTCGAATAGAAATTTTTTAGGCTTCTCCTTAATTCACCAATGTTATTAAAAAAAGAGAATTAGTTCTTAAAAAGTTAATTAAAAATAGTTTTGTCTGCAGTCGTTATTTTTTATGCCAAAAACTAGGAAACCGTGACATGCTATTTTCATAAATCACTAATAAATTATTGTAGGGATGCACTATTGTTCGGACATTATTCTTTTAATTTTTTGTTCTGAAAGTAAAAATGCTAATGATGTCATATGAGGCTGATTTAAATCCAAAAATCTTGCTTTGATGACTAATGAGTTAATGTCTTAAATGAACCGTTCATTCTTTTCCGGAGATGACACATTAGTGTTATACATTTAACGTAATTTAAGAGAACCGGGACATTCCCAATAACGCAAACCAAGCAAAATTTTGATTTTCGCGCGCGCGAAAGAACATTATTTTTAAAAATAAAAGAACTCCATAAATAAAATACTTGTGTCATACAATTTATGTACCGTAAAATCCGGCATATGATGTGCACCTGTACTTTAGAGCTGCAATTTTTAATTTTTATAATTTTTAGGTGTATTCGCCGTATAATGCACATCCTCTTTTTCACGAAGAAACTTGAAATGTACGTATGCAATGATTTAATATTTTGAAGGCATATCAATATATTAACCTAAGCTTTTGAAAAAATAATACGCTTGTAGAAATACAACCCTTTAAGTTAATAAGAAATGCCATTTCTTTTAAATAAACAGTATTTCGATTTATGTATATAGAAGTCTAATTTTTTTACTTTGTTCATTTTTTAAAAAATTTTAAAGCTCTTATTTTTATACTCCGCGTATAACGCGCACCCGTTAATTTCGATCTTGTTTTGTGTGTTAAAAGTGCGTGTTATATGCCGAATTTATGGCACTTTTCTTAATATACTACTACAAATTTTGTGTAATGAATGCTAAATAATTTATATCTGGACATGTAATACGTTAATACAACCTGTGACAATAAAGTTCGGTGAATAGTCCTGTAACATTAACGTAGATGAAATATTAACGAAAGTTACCTTTCTGTCCTTCGAAATAGTCCCCTTCCATAACTATACACCACTGAGATCTGTTATGCATGTCCTGTAAACTTTGGAACAAGTCTTCTTATGAGATGGAGTTCAAAAGCCTCGTCCCATTTCGTTAGATTTCAGGAATATCGTCAAATCTCTTTCCTTTCAAAAATAGTTTGAGTCGTGAGAATAGGAAAAAGTCTGGAAGATTGAGATTTGGCGAGAATAGTGGATGTTCAATTTGCACTACCCCCTTTTTTCCAGGAATTTTTTGACGATATTGGTTATGTGAGGGCGAGCGTGAACAAAAAACCATGGACCTTGTGGTGAGTACTTAAGTCGTACCCCGCGTAGACGTTTCTTGAAACGGGTCAAAATTTCAATGCATCTTGCGTATACGATTTATTATATACATAGGGCTGATTAGGTACCTGTATTTTTTCTTTTATAACATATAATACTACAAACTATGCTGTTTTAGTTACAATATTGTATCTTTATTGAGATGCACTATTTTTTTTATGTTACACTAATTTATATATTTCAATATATTTTTATATATACACTATTTTTTTCAATGTTTCGAAGACCTTCACAAGTGTTGTGATCCTTGGATTTATTTTTAGTTCTGTTCTGGCATACGCACCCTCGTTAAAACTAGGGTTTCTGATTTCCCGGGTTTTTCCATTCCCGGAAATACATTCAAAATTTAAAAACAAGTTATTTTTGAATAAAATCAATAATAATTAAATAAAATAAGGATACATATCAATTCCCAAAAATTAATACTTATTTATATAATGAGCTAAAAAATACAAAAAAATATATAATAAATTGATTATTCATTTTTAAAATAGTTTTTCAGAAAGCATAAGAATTCATAGTTTTATCACTCAGCCTATTTTTAGGCTTTGTGAAGAATAATTCCGCGTCAGAAAATGCTCTCTCGGCTTCAACTGACGTTGGAAGAATTGTTTTTAAAGCCTCACATTGCTTTATAATGTTTGGTGATGGATTTTCAGTTGAATCGAGCATCTCTTGTTTCCTGATTTTGTTGGAACTAGTACTTTTTTTTTGGTTGAACAATATAAAACTTTTGTTTTAAAGTAAATTACTCTCCGTAATTTTTCGTCCAACGTCTGAGGGTTTTTTTTTTCAAAATATCCATGCTCTCTCCTTTTGAGTGCGAAGAGTTGAATATTAATTCCTCTTCTTTTCAGAAAAAAAGCCTTGTCTCTATGATTTGGGTGATTTAACAAAACAATTTTTACCAGGCAATCCCGAAACGACAGTAACTTCAGTTGCTTAGTATGTTCTCCCAAAATTAAGGTGTTGCATTAATCCCATTAAATTAACGTTGTCTCTCATTAATTCTTTAAATTAGAGAATATTTCATATTTTTCGCCAATTCTGAATTTGTTCGCTCAATTCTCCAGTGACGTAAGAAATTACACCTTCTTCAGTTAGCAAAGTTGCATTCCGACTGCCTAATTTTTCTAAGCCAATTTTTACTGGTTGTAACCCTGCTACAATTATAATTACAGTTAAAAAATCTACATTGGCAATCATTTGTTCTTCTTTAATGTTAATTTTTTTTAAATAGTTATCTCATAAATAAGAAGCCCTGTACGATTCCTGGGAAATCCCGGGAACGAAGTATTATTTCCGGGAATAGAAAAAGTACAGAAATCTTACGATTTCCCGAAAAATTAACCCTAGATAAAAGATATCATTGCATTCATTACACCAATTTGCAATTTTTTTTGCTTACAAATGTGTTTTTAGGAACTCGATTCCACACACAGTTATTGAAGCTTTCATTTGGATTCTAGGTGCAGCCATGCAAGCATTTTAATAAAAGTTTATTTTTGTAGTTAAGTCTCTAAATATATTTTTAATCTTCAAAAGAACTAGTTCTGTGAGGAAATGTTTGTGAGTGTACTTTCAGCTGTACAGATGAACGCAGTTTTTGTTCACATTTTAAAACTAGAATTACTTGAGTATTACGCTTAAAACCAATACATGTTAAACATTTTTCGAATCAGCATTACATCCACTTTTTTTAAAGATGAAATTTGAAAAATCGATTTTTGAAAATTTAAAATGTCTTTGTTCTCTTAATACAGAGAAAAACGAACCTAAAATACGGTATTTCAACGTTCTATAGAAATTTAATTATCAAGCAAAACTTAGAAAATAACTTATAAGTTTTTTCCATGTAAATGAAAATCATTTAACATGAAACAGAGGGGACTGAAATATTTCTTCGTGTTAAAATAATTTCGTATTAAAGAATATCACAAAAAAAAAGTATATTCAACAAAATTAAGATTTTTAGAGCATAATTTATGTACATAGATATATACATATGCATGTATGTAATAAAAATCACTGAAACAAAAATATACACAAGAAATTAATAAAATTTGATACAAAATTTAACAATACCAAAATATTTACAGATTTCCGTTTTTGTCTTCTATTTTTGATCAAAAGCCTTAAGAAGTTCCGTCTTCATTTTAAACTTAATAGCAGTTTGTGCTTCCCCTCTGAGCTATTTGCCATCGTGATAGTAGGGAAAAAAAATCTTCTAAAATAGGGAGGGGCAAAAAACGTGAACAAAATTCACTGATTTTTACTCACATTGCAATGTACTCGTCACCGAATTCCAACGCCAACTGATGAAATGTTTCTGTGAGGTGTTTCTAAAGGTGAGGGGTGAAAGTAGCTTAGATTAACAAAGTTGGCTCGTGTCACAAGCTATTCCGAGGGTATTTCTAAGCCAAGTTAGCCTTATTTCTATTAATACCTTAAAACACTTCTTTCGCATTTCACACCCCTTTTAATTCTCGCCTACGCAGTTGATGTTTTTCATATTTTGTTTATTCCCAGAAGGGAAATCTTTAATTGTTAAGCGATTTTTGTTTCTTGTTAAGATAAAAAAATTCCATGAGAATGCAGAGCAGTTTGACGGGACTGACTGCTATATTATTTCGTGCTAACCGATATTTCATCTTAAACGTGTTCGCCGTAAGTGCATTTCCCTGTATATTATACAAAAACAAATCTTATCTACTTTTGACAAATAAAACATTTTCATTTCATAGTTATATGTCGAATACTAATACATTGGCAGCATTACACATATTTTCTCATCCCCCCTTTTTAAAGGAATTTCTTATTAAAATGTCATTAAGTGGTGATGAAAAAAGCTAATCAAAATGACTGCTTGAAAAGCTTATTGTTATTTTCCATTTCCTTCCAAGAAACTGCGCTGTTTCCTTTTTCTTCCTGTTTCATTCTTTTCCGAGATTTCTTAAAAAAACAGGAGAGGGAGATGGGGAGGATTCTTCGGAGGAGAAAAAGTTATTACTTCCAAAATCGGAAGATATCGAGAGCAAACAATTGTCAACATTTGAAAAATTTTATTTGCACTTTTCATTGAAGTCAGTGGCGGCTGTACTTTTTATATTTATTTTACAAAATGTAACGGAAAAATGCATTCGTTTTTCAATATTATGACGATTTTCGTTAAGCCCTTTTCTGTTGCACGAAAAAATAACACATTGCAATGAAAAACAATTTATAGCGTAGCTTTTAAAACTAGTTTTGTGTCCGACATATAGACATATTTTCTTTTTGCATTAATGTCGCGACATATACTCGAAATTTATTGCATCTTCTTATTTTATTTATTTTTTAAATTCAGTTTTTCGCTGTTAATCACTAATTGTACCATGACAAATCACATATTGTTTCAATACAAATCCCTAATTATTAAACACTATATTGTACATTTAAGTTTAAGTCGACTGGAAAAATATTATGTTATTCAACATGAAAATATTGGAATAACAATAATAAAAAAGAAATAATTAAAGAAATGAACTAGGGAAAATTTCTTACAGTTTACTTTCAGTTATAAAGAGAGTATAATTGCAATTTAATTTAAATACAGTAACCCTGAACAAAATTAGATCTGATATTATAATTTCATAGTAAATAAATTCCCTTTCTATGGCAATTATTCATTGTTTTTATTGATTGATATCATATCTATATTGTAGCTCAGAGATAGTATACAATGCCTCGTAAGCCTAAGGTTGCGGGTTTGATCCCGACATGTCATATGATTATGTGGTATGGAAAAGATCCCTTGAGTTTCAATTTGGCACTGGAACTCTCTGCAATTGAATTAAAATTAATTCAAACGTCAAAATTTGGTTGCGAGAGCTGCCACTAGATGGTGACATCATCGAAATGGCTCTCACTCTTGGAGGACTAGCTACGTCTGCTAATGCTTGTGCTTCAAAATATAGACCCATTTGAGAAAAAAAATATCTTATAGAATTCAAGATGTTTGCAACAGGGAGATTATTGAAGGAAATAGTTCAAACTAAGTAACTTTCGATTCAAAATTAATTGTTAAATAAGGCATACATAGTAGGGATTATAAAGAATTAAAATTATTGAAAGAATCCTAAAATGCTCTTTTATTCGATTTACATTAAACATAACTACAAAACCCGTACGCACAATAATACTTCTCCTGACAACAATTGAAAATATATTTATCAATAATATGTGTTTCGTAAAACAAATGCAAATGCACTTTCCCTATAATTTTTTTTTTGAATTTTTGATGGTTTGTATTACTTCATTTAGGTCAAGCACATTGATGATAAATAATAATATCGGGTATTCGAAAAATTGTAACTTAAATTTTAGAGTAGATTCTTACGTATACTTATAGAAAATGTTAATAATTTACATTTGAAAACGACGTTTTCGATGGTGTAAAATAGTTCGCGTTAAGAAAAACAATAAATGCATATCTTGCGTGCAAAGAAAGTATATTTTAATCAGGTGATAATTTGTTAATGGAATCATGTGATATCTGTATTTGTAAATCCAGATATTGGTTATAACTACTTTGCATCTTTGTAAATGTCTTTGCTATCATACTCAACACACTCGTCATTACTCCAGTAATTGAAATGGAGAGAATTTGTGAATAGATTTGCAACAGGGATTTACGCATTTTTGCGCTTGATTGTGCTTTTTTTTAAGAAACACTAAATAAACATGTGCATTAATGAACTTAAAATTTAAGTATTATATCTTGAAAGATGTTTTCCGATAAATTTTCTTAAAATAAATATAGGAATTTTTAGCAACAATTATTCCTAATGTAGTAAAGAACGAAAATACGAATCCTTTTGACATAGTATGCAGTTCTACTTTCTATAAAAAGAAATAAAGGATAAACAAAATGAATGAGTTACAAAAGGGTGTGGGGAGCAATGAATAGAAAATTATATTTTCTTGTCTAAAGAAATTTGTTTGCTTGTGTTCTCAGAAAAATGTTTGTAATAATTTCCGCCACATGGAACTAAATGATGACATTTGATTTTTAACAACTTTAACGTAAAACGATTTAGACAAATGCTAGCAACTTCATGCGGTGAGAACCTCTCCTGGAGAGAAACAGTACAACAGAATATTCTACAAAGATTATATTACACAAACTCAAAAACGAACAAAACGTTGCCATAGCGAAAAGACTAAATTTATTCGATGGCGTTGGTAAAAGGCACGAAAATAAAAATATTTATTTTATAGGAAATACATATAAAATAGAAATTGTAAATAATACTAAGAATTGAATATAAATTAAATATAGTATATAAATTAATATACAAATCACATTAATAATAAAAATACAGAATTATAATAAATACAATTCCATCCGAACACTTACAGATACAGGAAAACAGTTAATTTGTATTTCCAGTAATAGTTTTTTTGAATCATTTCTCTCTTCAATATGCTTCAAAATTTATCAACAAATTAAGAATTTATTTAATTCTTTAAATGCATAATACCGAGAATTTGATAAGAGAGCAAATGAATTCTAGTACACTCTTTTGTTTCAAGTATACTTGCTTTATCATTTAATTTTCTCTTTGATGAAAGATGAAAGCTATGATTGAAGCTATTATTAAAGCAAATATTTCGGCAAATAAAGATTTAGAACAATTAGTGTGAAGAGAGCATCGCAATTTGATTCGGTGGTTTTGTTTAAAGGGAACTCTGTAATCCTTTTATATTTAACTGCAGTCACACGAAGAAACTTAAATACTTTAAACGTTTTAATAGATATTGTTTCGAAAACTACACTGGCTATCATAAGGAAAAACCATAAGAAAAAAACGACACCTCAAGCAGTTATGCGGAGAATTTAATGAAACTTGTACACATATTATACGACACACAGGAAGGCATGAAACTGCATAAAAAGAAATTCACAGACAATTATGGTGTTATACAAATTAGCATATGCATACAATGAACAAATTGGATGTGTCAGTTTGGGATAGGAAAAGTACTTTTAATATGGGGTATGATCTCCCCGAGAACCAATAGGGCACATAAAGGGATGTGTGTTGCTTACAATTACGCGGTGTATTAATTCTGTAAGAAGGGTGAGCCAAAACTCTTCCAAGGCAGTAGAAAACGAAGCAAGGGTCCTAGGATGGGGATTGACATGCTTCCAAACATGCTCGATAGGGTTAAGGTTCGGTGATCAGGCTGACCACAGCATGCACCGAATTGTTTCTTGATCAATAGAAGTCTACACGAAGCCCTTGTGGTTTTGAATTATCCTCCTGTATCACGAAAGCATCGCATATTACAGGTATGGAGGTCTATGCATCCGCCCAAAGAGATACCACCCCAAACACAGACATTAACTGATCCGTATGGAACTCTTTCACGGATGTGTCAGGGATGAAAACATGTTCCAGGGTCTCTCCAAATGAGCCTGTATACTATAGCTTTCAAGGCTAAACCTGGATTTATCCATAAAGAGAACAGTCCTTCATTGATCACGTGTCCAATGGGCATGTTGATGTACCCAAAGCAAACGTTACCGTCTATGGCTTGACGTGAGTGGAACGCAAATAGCTGATCGAATAGAACATAGACCTCGTTCATGAAGCCTTCGACGCACGATTGACCTTGATACCAACCTTCTAGAGTTTGCAGCGAGAGAGGATCTGAATTCATGCAGAAATGCAGTTCTATTCCTTTGTGAACATAATGACAAATACCCTTCATCGGTACTTGTGGTAGCCCATGGTCGTCCTTGGTTGAACTTCCTGCATGCCACATCCATGGTTAGAAATTGCTGCAAAAGTCCATGAATCACAGGTGGACTCGTATTTTGCAATCTAGCACCTTCTATCTGGCATTGTCCTGCCTCTAGTCTTCCAATAGCTCACTATCGCAGTTCTTCAGTGAAATGATGCATTGAGGTCATTGTTACAATTTCGCTATACCAGATTTCTAATCTCAGACACGCAGCGATAATTGCTGTCTTGCTGTGAGACATCCATTTGTATGCTCCTCGTAAATGACGTATTTCACCTGCATCGCCACTATTTTGCAAAATGTAATATCGTTCAGCTTCTTTTACTTACCAACAAATTCAAATTTCATTGAGATTGACTTATTTTGGCGCGAGTTATCGCAATTTTTTATGATTTTTCCTTAATTTATGATAAGCAAAGTAATTTATTGAAATACTGGAATTTTATATCATTTGAAATTCGCTACAAATCATTTTTTTCTCGAAATATATTTTTTCAGTGCATGCAACTGGTGTATCATTATTCCAGATTTTGTATCTTTAAGGTATCCGACTACGTTCGGAAAGATGATTTTGCAAAAGCGCATAAATGGATAATTTTCACGATATTTAGTGTTACTTATATTAGAATATATGTATATAATTGTTTGAAGGACATTTTGACAAAACAAATTATTTAAATACAATATTTTGGCAAAAAATTAACTTAGAATAACCTTTTTTCCAAATGTTCTCCTTTTGTAAAAAATGCTTCTATTGTATTAATATTTTGCCTGTATTCAGCTCAGATATCTGTACAGAGGCTCAACTAGAATTTTTGAAATGCATAACTCGGAAGTCGGTTTATCCTTGTTTTACGAAAACAGAAGGGAGAAATTTTAAGAAAAAATACGCCGTTAATTAATTCAAATGGTGGTAATTCTGAAACTAATGTAAATTTTTCAAAAATTTTAGTTGAGCCTCTGGAGAGACGTCTGAGCTATATACAGGTAGAATATTATTATAATAAAAGCATTTTTCATAAAAGGAGGACATTTTGAAAAAAAATTAATCTAAGTGAATTTTTTGCCAAAATATTGTATTTAAATAAGTGTTTTTTGTCAAAATGTCCTTAAAACTATTTTATACATGTATTCTAATCCAAATGACACTAAATATCATGAAAATTATCCATTTATGCGCTTATGCAAAATCACGGTTCCGAACGTAGTCGGATACCTTAATTCTTTTATAGTGCTTACAAATATATTTACATTCTAATAGCCCAAAATACAGAGATAAATTTAAATTCTTCACTTTCTTATAAAAATAGTTATTTAAGGTAATTACTGGGAATTAAAAATACACATTCCTATCAAGTTTTCAATAGACATATAATTAAACACAGTGTTTATTTTTTTTAAAAAAAGATCAAGCATGCCTATGACTTACTATTTCACAAAATAAACTTGATGCAGCTGTAATGGATTAGCAAAACTGCGAAGTTTTCATAAATTCAATATCATATCAATTTAAAACATATTTAAGTCGAATTATTTCTTAGATCTCTTTTACATTAGCTTGTATTTATTTCTAGATGGAAATAAAACGATTTAATGTTATATACAAGTTGTATATTTAATTTATTTTTAGGTTTGGAGTGTTGGAAAATTTTGTACAAGAATAAATATTATGTTATTTCATCATGTGGATTAATTTAGTTTTTTATTGATTGAGAAAAAGACAAATATTTATTTTTGAGGCGTTAAATAATGTATTACATTGCATAGCATTATACAATATTTTTGTACATAACGCTACGTACGTTAATTTCAAGATAATTCTTTAACAGATAATGTTTAAATATTTATGACTGCTGTAAAAGTTTTATGTCTTGTATAACTTAGAAATTTAAAACTCAAATGTGTTTACTTGAATTCGAGTTACCTCACATAATTCACCGACATTTTTATTTCTATGTGAAATTAAAAAAAGGAATGTTTTTGAATAATAACTTAAATTTTGAAAGGTGTGTTTTACTAAGTCATTATTTATCAAAGAAATTACAATATTGAATAATATATATTGTTCCCTTTTCCTTACTGAGCAAATATGCTTAAAAAAATTATTTACGCTAATAAAACTAATTACGTCTAATATTTTATATGTTATGGAAATTCATCTTTTTTACTTTCTATTTTAAAACTCTGCATTTATCTTATCAAGACGAAACATTCATAAATTCATATTGCTGCAAGCAGTATCTAAAATATATATTTACATTTGAAAATCGTAAAAAAAGGCACTATATCAAATAAAGTTTTTTATTTATGCAAATTTATAATTACCTATGCAGAAATGGATAATTCTAAAATAAATCTTAATTTTCTTCAAGCACTACAGAAAGAATGGTGAAAAAAAGTTTCAAACAATAAAATACATCGTTATTATTTATTAACATATCTTAATAGAACATTTAGAGCATGTTTGTGAAATATTGTTCACAATCGTAATGTCCGACAGTGATCAAGCTGATTTATCCAAAAACTGTCATGCTGAATTGATAAATATCAATTGTTGAATGTGCATCTAAGTCGTCACGTGTAATGGATCAGCTCCAGTATTTTTCGCTTCAAGAGAAACGTGATTTGGAATTACATTTGTTTAACTTTACAGCGGTGATTTTTAAACATTCAATACTAGCAACCCAATTGTCAATCATAATTTTCCTCGCACCCCCTTCCCAATCAAAAACAATGTATTGAATGCAATTTTAATGTACCCTGAAGAGCAAAAAAACTGGTACACCTGCCTAATATTGGGAAGGGCCTCCTCGAGCACTAAGAAGTGTCGCAACATGACGTGGCATGGATTCGATTACTTTCTGAAGTAGTGCTGGAGGTAATTGACACCATGAATACTGCAGGGTGGGCCATAAATCAGTAGGAGTAAGAGGGGGCAGAGATTTCTTCTGAACAGCACGTTGCAAGGCATTCGAGATATGTTCAATAATGTTCATGTCTAGGGATTTTGGTGGCCAGCGGCAGTGTCTAAATTCAGAAGAGTGCTCCTGGACTCACTCAGTAGAAATTTTTGACATATGGGGTGTCGCATTGCCCTGCTGAAATTCCCCAAGTCCGTCGGAATGCACAATGGACATGAATGGGTGCAGGTGATCAGATAGGATGCTTACGTACCTGCCACCTGTCAGAGTCGTAATTAGATGTATCAGGGGTCCCATATCGCTCCAACTGCACACGCCGCATACCATTACAGAGTCTCCACCAGCTTGAAAAATCCCTTATTGACATGAAGGGTTCATGGATTCATGAGGTTGTCTCCATACTCGTACTCGTCTATGAGCTCGATTCAATTGGAAATGAGATTCGTCAGACCAGGCAACGTGTTTCCAGGCATCAACAGTCCAATATTGGTGTTGACGGGCCCTGGCGAGGCATAAAGCCTTGTGTCGTGCAATCAACAAGGGTACACGAGTGGGTCTTCGGCTCCGAAAGCGCATATCGATGATGTTTTGTTGAATGGTTCGCATGGTGACACTTGTTGATGGCCCAGCATTAAAATCTGCAGCAATTTGTGGAAGGCTTGCACGTCTGTCACGCTTAACGATTCTCGTCAGTCGTCGTTTTTCCCGTTCTTGCATGATCTTTTTCCGGCCGCAGTGATGTCATAGATTTGATGTTTTACCGGATTCCTGATATCCACGATACACTTGTGAAATGGTCGTACGGGAAAATCCAAATCCCATCGCTACCTCAGAGATGCTATGTTCCTTCTCTAGTGCGCTGACTATAACACCACTTAAATTTTGATAACCTGCCATTGTAGTAGCAGTAACCTATCTAACAACTGTTCCGACGACGACGCTGGACATCATTGGGAACTGGAGCGCAGAGCGCTCCTCCGTCCCATACTGTTGTATAGAGGCGCGAAAGTTGACGGGTCTTCATGGAGTTCGCCTTCCCTGATTGGTGGACAAAAAAATCACATAAGTGGATTGGGTGGCTCCAAAAATGAAATGAGGAATTTTGATGAAAATATTCGAACATCTAACTACAGAGTGACTTTTATAGAGATCGAAACTTCCTATTTTAAGTTAGATTTACAGAAATTATTCTAATGGTGATCTGGGTTGTGTGCTATTTTGAAATTAAAAATTACAGGGAATTTTTCCAAATCGTATGCAACTCTTGCATTTAAAAAAATGTTTAGAATATTAGTATATGTCATGCATGTAATCTTGGTGGAAAATGAGATTTTCTTTAAAATTTTACCTATACTCGGAGCAAGTAGTTCTGCTAGTAACCAAATAAAACCGAATCAGGGTTTGAATTTATTACGAGAGGATTAGTTGTTATTAAAAATTTCTAACAATAATGGTAAATGTTATTACTCAATCAGCTGGTTAAAGGAAATAATTTATAAGAATTTATCACATTACCGGTCGCTATCAATAATAGTCAACAGAATGTAACAATGTAAGAGAGAGAATTTTTTAAATTATTCATCTTAACGAACTTATTCCTTTATTATTAATAACAACCAATTAATCTCGCATTAATATATATATATATTCTGGCTGGAGAACTGGAGTTTAGTAGATAACCTCTTCTTCATTCAGTTGAAACTTTAATAACTGGAGGGGCGATTATTGCGTGAACCAGAATTGATTTGGAGATTATCATTGACTCTTATTTTCCCTGTCATTATTAGACTTCAGCATTCATGTATCCGAAAAATTTCAATTTCGCTGCTACTTTTAAGGCATTACTATTATTACTAAAAATACTATTCTTTTCAGAAATATAATTAAATACTGAAGTATTTGAAATTTCACATTTTGCAAAAAGAACTGTATGATTTAAAGCGAATATATATATATGTTTGCAAACAATTTTGATTGTAATTCCGTTCTGTGAATTTTTCACACCCTACAGATGCAAAATCGGCTTCTTTTTTGTGGATAGCATAACACCGTTCCTATGCACACGTGTGCCTCTAGATGTTGCGGGGTCCTTTCATCTGACACCCCACCGAAACCGATGACCTTAAGAAACCCAACGGGTGGACACACGTGCAAGCCAGAACCCCTAGTGTAATTCGAGGAGTCCGAAACGAGCCGCTTCGCCCCGACAGTGGTGAAGACAACAAAGAGAGTGATTGTGTTGCCTGCTTCCTCACAAATAATATATCCTGAACTAATGAAATAAACAATAGTGTGAAGAACTTCTCTATATATAAATATATAAATAAATGTATATACTATAATTATAATAGCTGTGACGTAAATAAATAAATAATTTATTTTTTATGCAGTGTTAAGGCTGCATAAAAATGATGACTGCGGTGTGGATTTTATAGTATTCAGGATCCGTGAGGAGGAGATGCTTACGGACGAAGACATTTTCACTCACTTTTGGAAGGTGGACCACTTGGAGAAGACAGCTTTCGAAGGAGAATACGTGTTGCGGTTGAAAAAAAGTACGAAAAGCAGCCCTTTAGCCGTCCGGTATAAGAATCAACTGATTCGTGGTGTGACGTTTGGAAAAAATTATGGTAGCGTAAGAGTTAAACGATTTATTTATGGTACAACTATTAACTACAGTAATTACATTAAAGTATCCGACTACCCTCAAATCATGATTTTTCTTAAAAATTGACAAATTTCTCTTATGATTTTATTTAATAGGCAATCTTATTAGCTTTTTAAAAAAACTAAGTTCGTTATTTTCCATTCACTAGAACAAAAACTACAAGTGTTTTAGTAAAAGCAAACGCCGTAACTTTACATAAAATGTCAAACTTTAAAATGTTTTATTCGAAATGTGTTTTTTTTCCTTGAAAAACTCAAACGGGGACAGGAGTAGGGAAAAGGTTTTTTAAATAATTTGCTGAAATTTTGTGTGTATGTTCTGTATAACAGTAGAAGTGTTTAAACCTTCAGATTTATCAATCACTGTTTTACTACAAAATTTACACTTCTTTATGTGAATATAATCACTGTTTTTTTTTAAACAATTTCACATAATCACTAAGATAAAGTGCTCTAGTTTTTGTAAAAATTAAAATATCTCTTATCCTGCGGGCCACTTTAAAAAGGAATAACAAAGTAATACATCAATGTTCAAAAATTGAGAATTCGTTCATTTACGCCCGTATTCACCGCTAACTTGATTTCCGGTTAGAGGAAGGAAACCTGGGATTCGTCGAAAACGCTATTCACCATCGCAAGTTAATAACTTAACTCCGGGACAGGTTAAAAATTTCTAACCCAGGTCTGAGCTGGGTTAGTTTAAACCGGGCATGCGCAGTAAGCGATTTTTGGAGTGTTTACAGTTTCGAAGCAGTTTTGCGAGTTCGGATTTTTTTAAACTTTTACGATGAATCCTTTAAATTTTTCTTCAATTTCATTTCTACATTATTTAAAGAAAATAGGAAACCAGAAGAGAGAGGATACTAAGAAAAAAAGAAATAATGTATTTGAAGAAATGGACGGCTACGAGTTTCGCAAAATGGTATTAATTAAATTAAAAATTAAATAACATTGATGGATTTGTCGCGCCGTTCATGGATTCATCACTCCATCAGTCTCATTAGATTGCCGTGGTATTTCATTATATGCTTCGTTGGTTTTTTTTCAAACTAACCGCATTAGTTTCTTTGTTTTCTATAACATTCAAGTGTTCCTTTTCTAAATTGCGTAAAATAAACTTTGAAAGTATTCATTTTGAAAAATAAACATTGAAAAGAGACGAATATGCAACTCTTCTGTTGGGATCGCAAACAAATATGTCGAAGTCACGTGGTTTACTTCGACCAATGGGAATCGACCAGTAACCCCAGGTTAAGAAACCCAGAGTCAAGTAACTGGAGGTCGAAAAACAGCTGTGAATTGAAGTTCTAACCTGGGGTTAGTTTTAACTTGACTCCCGGTTACTTAACTCCAGGTTTCATCGCTGGGTCAGGTTAGCGGTGAATACCACCGTTACTATTTGTACAGAGCGGACCCCGTTTATATAATTTTTACTCAAATTTTTTCCATTTTAGTAGCAATAATTTATTTTTCTCTTCTTAATTTTAGCCTTATTTTCTTAAAGTTACTAAATAAATCTAAAAGCCACAAAAAAATTTCCATATCTCCATTTTTTAAAGAAAAGTTGTCGCAAGTAGTCGGATACCTTAAATAGAAGTTATTGATACTATTGTTTATTTCATTAGTTCAGAATATGTTATTTGTGAGGGAGGAGGCAACACTATACCGTTCTCTTTAATGTATCTAATGGACTGTCGTCACCGCTGTCGGAGTGGGGTGGTTCGTTTCTAACACCTCGCATTACACTTGGGCAGGGGTGAAGAACCTTTATGGATCAACGTGCTTTTGTCTAAAGAAGTGTTTAATGAGGTACAGACGTGCCGTCAAATAATTTTGACGTGTGATTATTGGGAAATAATAAAACTAACTACTAAGAACACAAAAATCTTTATTTACTACTAAAAATACCTTTTGCGCTGTATAGTTGTAAATGTTTTAGTTATACGTGTAATTCAAATTAAAGTAACATTAGTGTGACTTCTGTTCTTGCAGAATGGATGACAAATAACTTATATTAGGATTGTAAGGTATTATACTTTTAATAGAATGCAGCCTCAATTGGAATCATATGCCAATCGGTTCTTAAGCAATTGATTATTTTTGCTGTGGTTGACAAGAGTATTTGCGATTTGTTTCAAAATGCCGTTTTACAGACAATATTCTGCATACTACTATTCTAGAATTCACCGCTTTACCGCCTTTACTAATAATGCCATATTTCTAGATTCACCAAATTTGGAATTCTCTGTTACACTTACTATCGTGCACTTTTTATTCTTTTGCTGGACTATCTATGTTAAATAGCACAAATAAACCACGACTGATCACTCGCTTTTGTTTGTAATACCTCATAGTGAACTTTGTTATTTTGAAATAAAATGCAAACCATTGGCGTGCAAAAAATATTGTGTCACGCGCCATGAATGGCACGCTTACCAATGGTTCGCCATCCCTGCACTAGGGTTTCCGGCTCGCATGTGTGTCCGGCAGTTGGGTTTCTCATGGTCATCAGTTTAGGCGTGGTGTCTGATGAAAGGACACCACAATATTTAAGGGTGAACGTGTGAATAGGAACGGTGCTAGGCGATCCACAAAAAAGAAACCGATATTGCATCTGTGGAACACATAAACGTTATACATTCAAGTAACTCAGTCTGTGTGTAGCATATATTTCAACAGATACTGTTCTGACTATCAGATTTTATTGCTTGAATGCTTATTGTAGAAAGTTTTGATAACGAATTTGGAAACACACACATTTTTATAGTTGTCTCATTTTGCATAGTACAATACTGTTATCTTGAGTCTTAGCGATAGCTAAGCATGATTGCATTGCAACCCTGATGACAGCAAAACGAGTGTAATGTACATGATAAAATAGTTCATTACGTTTAATTAATATTAAAACCAATTTAGTTAAATGAGGAAAGATATGTTCCATACGAATATTCAAATTACTTTAGTATGACTAATAGTATTCTTCTTATTGTTTTTGTATAAATTATCCCATTAAAATGAATAGAATTCATTTGAACAGAAAGTTGCAGATCCTGCAGCTCTAAAAAGGAATTAAATACGCAGTTTTTTTTCTAAAATAGGTTGTTTGGTTTTCGATTTCACGCTCGGTAAATTCCTTGGTTTGGAGTGAACTAAATTTTTCAGTGCATGAATAATTGCATTTCTAGCAATATTTACTTATTTTTAAGGTAGCCGTACGTCTCTCATATATGAACTGCCACCGTATTTTACTATTCAGTACTGTATTCTAATTCATCCCGTTTTTGTCCTATTTTTTTTCATAAACTATGCATGCGACACTATTTTTATTGCTATGGCAACAAAAAAATTTTTAAAAAAATCATGAATTTTTTAAAGCTTGATTCAAGAAGCAATATGATAAAGCGGAAACTTTTGAAAATCAGGATAAAGATTTTTTGAAGTTATACTTCTTTTGGGGCGTTGGAGAAATAGATGAGGGTAAATTTCTACGATGCGTGCGCACACCGTCACGGATGTGACGCAAACCCGTCACGGATGCGAAACCGCTTTGTCTAGAAATATACAGAACGGGACAGATCATTCCCGCCTTCGAAATTCTTAGAAAAATATTTATCTTCACTTCCCTGAAGAAGGAGATACCAGGGTTTGAACCGGAGACCTCTCAACTTGCAGTCGAATGCCTTACCACTGAGCCATACACCCACATGAGCGAACCTTTACTTTGCGTTCCGTAGGAACGGATACGAAAATGCTTTGTCTAGAAATATACAGAATGAGACAGATCATTCCAGCTTTCAAAATCATCAAAAAATATTTCTCTCCACTTCCCTGAAGAAGAGGACACAAGGGTTTGGACCGAGGACCTCTCGATCTGCAGTCGAATGCCTTACCACTGTGCTATACCCCCGTGTCTGCAAGCCTTTGCTTTGCACTGATTTGTAACGTTACTACTAGTAGGGAAAGATCGTCCTTCGCCTACGGAGCTTTCCTGATGCATTTGTTTGAACACTTTTTGTTATTAAACCAAACATACTTACATGAAAGTAAAAAAATAATAATAAATTAATCTTTAAATTGTGTTTCATGTACATAAAACATAAGCCAATTTAAATAACAATTGCAAGTATATGATTATAGATGTATTTACTGCGAACGCATTGCGATGAACATAAACACATTTATATTACATTGTAGCCAATTATAAGAGCCTTTTGTATTTGTATATTTATTTTTGAAGTTATACTTCTTTTTGGGTGCTAGGGAAAAAAGGATGAGGGTAAATTTTTGCGATGCGTGCGCATGCCTTCAAGACACCGATGAACGCGTGCATACATTCACGACATCGATGCGCGCGCATACCGTTGTCTAATATTTTAACATGCCACTTTTTTGGTGTTATGGGACTGATATT
>BMAV01020997.1:70344-87840 GCA_019973955.1 Trichonephila inaurata madagascariensis | reverse complement strand
AAAAAGTTATCTCGCAATTCGTACCCAGCACGACTTAGATACCAAAATTGATATATGTAATTGATAGAATTTCTCACTTAATTTTTAATGCGTTGTTCTTAAATAATTTAATTTATTTGTGCAATGGGCCCTGACCAGGCTATTCAATAAAGCCCAGTGGGCCGCAGGTTGAGTATCCCTGATCTAAAATATTTCTTACAGAAGAATCTTGCCAACCAAATCTGTGAAGAAAATATAAAATTGAATATAAAAAATAAATTTTTGAAGATGCAAAAGTATATTAGTCAGAAATCCTGTGTAATAATATTAACTAACTATACGTTTTGTCATTCCAACTCCCAATGTGAATATCAAGATAATATTTTCCCTAATATCACTTTGATTATGGGAAGATAATAATAGTTTGTCAGAGGAGACACTTGAAACAATTTTCATGTGTCAATATATTTTTAAAATATATACATATGACTTTTTCACCCATTTTTTTAATTATGTGAAAAAACAAAATGATAAAATAAAGAAAGTAAAATCAGCTTTAAATTAGGACTAGAGGCTAAAAAGGACTTGAATTTTTATGATTTCATATATTTATTTTGCCAGATTGCTTAAACTTTATTTCATTTTATCAGTATAAAACAAACAATTATATACCCATTTTTTTCATGTAACTTATTTGTTTTTTCAAGTATTTTATCTTAAGTATACCGTATCATTGCCTTGCAGTACGATAATTCTACTTTTTGTTCATTACTTCACGCATATAAACAGATGTAAACAACAGAAAGAATGTAATATAATTTGAAATATGCGTCTTCATCTTTATTCAGAAAAATAATCACTCCAAAAAATAAGTAGTTATCATGAAGATATAGAAGTTAATCCCCCTTAGTTGGAGCTAATCGTGTTCATGTAAGCTAATTCAATCTAATTAATCGGTAGGAAAAAAAGTTCTTATGCAACAAAAAAAGTTTCAAGCAAAAGGTTTTTTGCATGTTATATTGAACGTAAATAAATAGAAAAGCAAGTATAAACCGCATCATTCCAGGAAATATTTTCCCTGCAATATTATTTTTCTTCTTTATTTTACAATTAAGAATAACAAGTTTAGCGTTTTCTTATTTCCTTGAGACATTTTTTTACTGCATTTGCATCAAAAATACACATCTGATAATAAAAGTAAATGAATCAGAAATCATTGTGTTAGGATATTACTATCTTTTGTCGTTTCCTTCCCAGTTGTTCTTTTTTTCGGCCCGTGTTGTTCTTTGCTTCTTCATGTATCATTTCCGAAGAATTTTAGAATGAAAGCAATGAAATACTTAGAAGTAGAAAAAGATATTACTTCCACAACGAGTAACATGGGAGAAATACAGCTTCCCAAATTCAATTCTTTTTCAATGAAATCGTTGACAGGTATGTTTTTCTGTGTATTTTTCGAAAGCAAAAGAAAATTTGTATTCCTTTTTTCGATCCATGGAGCTTTCGAATACATTATTTCCTTCAAACGAATAAATAATTTTGATGAGGAGAAAGAATATATAGCATAGTTCGCATAAATATTTTAACCAATTTTTCATATATTAACACATTTCCTCTTTTTTGCATATTATTGCGTCATATTTTGTGTTTATTGTGTTTGAGGCATTGTAATGCTCTACATAAGTATGCTTTATTGCTTACTATCGGTTGTTCATTCAATTTTTTTGTAGACAGTGCTGTTGTGCCATTATTGCAATGGATATATTATCTCCACTTAAAGGGCAGATATAAGGACCCAACATAGAAATGAATTTTCTTAGCGTGAAATATATTTGAAGGTACGACACCTGTTTAATAAGCTGTCAGTAAATGTAACATATTTGGTGAAAATGTCCAGACCTTAAAAGAAGAGGACAACTTAGAAAAGCTAATTCAGTTGATTATAAGAAGGAAAGTCGTATAATTTGCAATTACAGTAGAACGTCGTTTATCCGAGCATTTATTATCCAGAGCATCAAATATCCAGACCAGTTTTTTTTTTGTCAACTACATGTACTGTATATGAATACGTTTTCGACTCCTGCTACATGCTAGCCAAAGCGTGAGACTCGCTCGAAAGACAGAACCTGAAAAATGCATGGAACAAGCTGTGGCCAGATTTAGAAAACGAAAATGACTTCAATGACGACCATAGGGAGGAGATTACCGACTTTGTTCAATCCAGATGTCCTTTTTCCAGAAGATGTAGAAACCTGGATGGCATGCGATGCAGAAGACTGTGGATTTCAAATGCTAAATGATGACGAGATTGTGACTTCCGTACAAGAAGAATCCGACCCTGTCGACGATGAAACGGATGAAGACGAGGACAACAACAACAACGAAAATAGCAAGGGTTCTTCAAATGCTGTCGCGGTTTCTGCGTTAGAGACAGCTATGAAGTGGTACGAACAACAATTAGAGTGCTGTCCTACTCAACTACTGCTGCTCAAGAGAATAAGAGACCTTTCAGCTAAAAAATGAAGGTGTACAATGGTGCAGCGAAAAACAAGTGATTATTTTCTATATTAAAGGTAAAATTGAGACATTTTGCACCTATTTTGCTTTTTCTTCAACCTAGTTTCCCGCATGTGATCATTTTCAATATTCGTATAGTGTCCGGTTTCATATACTGCATGGATGGCATTCGGTTTTAGATTATCCGAAAGGTGTCCGGTCCCTATTGATTCGGATAAACGACGTTCTGCTGTACATCCCGCAATAAAATGTCTTTCCGAGCTAGATGATAGGGAATGCAAATGTGTCTATGTCTGGTGATGTTGATATTGATTTCTTGCCACCAATATTAACAATGAATGGAAGTCGGTATCTTAATTTGTTGCCTAAGGAGTTGAAGTCATGGTGCTCTGGGTCATTGATCAAGAGTTGTTAAGGGGGGAAGAAAAATTCCAATTTTTTGACTGGCCATGTAGTAGCGCAAACCTGAATCCCATGCAGCAGCTCTTCTCAAAATGTGGGGTATAGCCCCTAGGCGGGCATAAATATATGAAAAAGCTGAAAATAAAAAAAAATTATTAATTTACTGAAATGAAGCAAAACAAAATACACACATTCTGACACAATAAAAAATAATACTTATTATAATTGTAAATGAATCAGTATTGCATAATATATTTGGTAACTAATGTATCAATACTAAATCATGAACAAGTTTAATAGTTACTATTGACTCTAATGGGCATGTCTTGCAGTGCAAAGTTTTGCAAAGGAAGGTTTAATATTACATACTGACAGAATTTTTTTTTAATATTTATATTTTGCTGAAAGATTTATATTTTATCTCTAAAGCAGCCACGGTAGAAAATCTGTTTTCATAAAGGTAGAATGTTGGAAATGTGGGATTAGATTTTAGAAACAGATGATTGAAGAAATAGATATTTAATTTAATTAAAAATTATTTTACATTCAGATCCGATTTAAAAATCAAAAAGGAAAAATAACATAATACTTATCATACAGCTTAAAAGAAGCTTACTTAAAAATATATTTCTTAAAAGTACCAAAAACAAAATCTAAAGCTTATCTTGATAATTGTTGTTGTGTTATTGCTCATCTCCATGTCAAGCCAAGCTAGACCAAGTCCATGATCTCTTTCACTATCAAAAAGTTCGACACCATTAGAGGGTCTTCATAAAGATCTTGTTTTGAAAGCTCCAGGCAGTCAAGAATGTGTTCTGGAGATGCCTGGAAGGCAGAACCCCTAAAAATCAAAGTTTGGAGGTGGCCACTCCGTAAAAGAGTTAGGATAGTTTGTTTCTGCTTGCTGCATTGAAGGGAAAGAGAACCACCAGGTCGTTTAGCCTCATACTAGTGATGAGCAGGAGGAACAGTTGATTGCTTGTTGTTGATGTATGTGGGGTGGAGTTCTGAATAGGTGAGAGGGGCCTTCATAGTGGGTTGAACAGTGCCATTTTTTGCTAAGGAGTCAGTAATCTCATTTCCCGCGATGTTAACGTGCGAAAGAACCCGTCGTAGATGGATCTCGTGAGAAGATGAAACACGTTTTAGTTTCTCCAAAATAGCCACTCCTGTGTTATCACCCACCTTATGCCAGTTAGAAAGATGTTGAATGGCACTACGACTGTCAGATAATATCCAGATGCTATCTTGATAATTTGTATGGTTTATAAATAAGACTGTATTGTAATTATAGCATCAAAATCTATTATTATTGCATTCAATGCATTGTTATTGTACTGGGGGGGGTGAGGAAAAGTAAGATAACAAATTTTGTTCCAAACATTGAAAGCTTGAGAAGCACTGCCATAGAGAATCCGAGAAGTGATGTTAAAGTCGTGGAAAAGCAACCATAGAGTATTAAGTTACTTGCTGAAGCAATGCAGCATGTCCGGAATATACAAATTTCTAAAGCTTACTATCAGACTCTTATTTCCAGCTTGCCTAACAGCATTGCAACAGAGATTAAAAAGAAACGAGGCATGGACTAAAAATATTAACTTTTCTTAGATAACGTAACTATTTTGTTCTTTTATGAAATATGTAACATTTTGAGGAAGTGACATTAAATCTGATTTTTCAATGGGTGGGCGGTCTTGAACTTTTGCAAATATCTATAACCTAATTTAATCACAAGAGAACCCATCTTAGCTCAAGGGATGGTCTAATAAAAAAGAACTCGGACAAACCTACAACTCTATTTCATCTGACATTTTTCGTTGTGAGAAATGGTTGTCAAAATTGTAAAAATTTCGGCGGAAAAGATGTTTGAAAGCACATTTTTACAAGCTTTTATTTAACTTGCAATGTAAATATTGTTCGGGTGGAATCTTGCAACTCAATTTTGAAGCTGATGTCTTCAACCAATTGATTTGAAATTTTGTATGCACGTTTAGTTTGGATGACAATGCATGTTTTGACGATTTATATTCTGATATCAACCTAGTTACTGTAATGATCTTGTTCAGGTGTTAAGACGAGCATGTTTACAATAACAAAAGTATGGAACGGGGGCGTAGCTAAGATGGTAGAGCGCTCGCTTAGCATGTGAGAGGTATGGGGATTGATACACCGTGCCTCCAATTATTATTTGTTCGTGTAAAATATTTTGGAAATTCGTTTGATTTGCACAACGAGATATTTAACAATACTTCACCTCTGTATATACGTACAAAGTATGTTATATTTTACAAGCTTTTATTTAATTTGTCGTGTAAATTGTTCGGGTGGGATCTTGCTACTCAATTTTGAAGCTGATGTCTTCAACCGATTGAGCTGAAATTTTGTATACACGTTTAGTTTGATGACAATGCATGTTTTGACCATTTATATTCCGATATCGCAATTAGTTAAAAAGACTAGCTGCATGGCCCGGCGTTGCACGGGCTTTCTCTACTTTTATAAATTTTCCCTTTCCTTCACAAAATCAGCATTTCTAATACTCTTTTTCAAAATGATTTCCACCCCAACCCCCTCTTCCACTTAGCCCAACGTTTCTCGAGCTTTTACGGAGTGTATAACTTAAAACTCCCTGTTTCGAAATTTTTTCGCTTCTTTTCGTTGTCAGACAGGTATATTTCCCACCGGCGCTGCACGAACATTTTTAAATGCATAACATATCGTCATGGAAATTCCCCTTCCACTCTCGCTGTCAGAGCTATCGAGTAAGGGAACATTCACCGATTCTTGAACAGCTTGACAGGTGCAGCCATCTAGTGGCACAGAAAGTAATGAATTATTGAACAAAAAAAATTCGTAAAAAAAGTTTTCGACACCTTATTTTTTAAATCACTAACAGCAAATTATCAAAGTATGAGTTTTTTAAAAATCATTTTCATATAAACGCATAGATATTGATTCATTTTAGAAAAAATCATAAAATATGTAAAGTATCGTTGTTTTGCAAAAAAAAAAAAAATAACAAAATAAAATTTCATACAAATAACAAAATTTCTAATTATCATTACAAACCTAGTACATTCCCTGAAGCTGGTATCCCTTTTTAGAGTGACACCATATAGGTGGATACCAATTTTCACAATGTAATTTGGACACACAGTTTCCTCCCCAGATGGAGGCACCTGAGATCTGAAGATGCGAAATTGTACTAGAAATTTAATTTTTCTGAGAGTTCCCAAGCGAAACGGGTACTGGAGGGATTCTTTAACATGCCACATAATTATACGACATGAACGCTGTCGATTTTTTGCATCATGAATATACATCGACTTGGTCAAGGGTCAAAACTGCAAACTTGGGCGTACAAGGCTAGCGCCTAACCAATTATGCCATCCAGCCGGCTTACATACGAATATTGATATTTAAATTTGAGAATTTCTTCATTTCCTTGCATTATCTCAACTAGTATTTATATTTCTTCACCAACTCATGAATAAAAGCGTTTTATTATCTAGTTTATTTTTCTAATAAATATGACAAAATATATTTTGTACATAATATATTCTTCTTAAGAATTTAAGATTTAAGGTATCCGACTACGTTAAAGAGCATAAATGGGTAATTTTCATGATATTTAGTGTTACTTAGATTAGAATACCTGTATAAAATTGTTTTAAGGACATTTTGACAAAAAATAATTATTTAAATACAATATTTTGGCGAAAAATTAACTTAGAATAACCTTATTTCAAAATGTTCTCCTTTTATAAAAAATGCTTCTAAAATAATAATATTTTGTGTGTGTGTGTGCTTATATAAAGTAAAGACTTCTCCATAGAGTCTGAACTATTTTTTTTTTGAAAAATTCACATTATTTGTAGAATCGCAACCATTGAAATAATTATAGGCGTTTTTTTTATAAAATTTCCTACTTCTGTTGTCGTAAAACATGGATAAACCCTCTTATAAGTTATATATTTCAAAAATTCTAGAATCTCTGTACAGAGTTTCAAAAATTCTAGTCTCTGTACACAGGCCTGAGCTATATACAAGCAAAATATTATTATAATAGAATAATTTTTCACAAAAGGAGAATATTTTGAAAATGGGTCATTCTATGTTTATTTTTTATCAAAATATTGTACTTAAATAATTTTTTATTGTAATACTGTTCTTAACCCTCCAAGCAGTCTGCACGTAAAATCCCGTCATTCCAGAGATGCTTTTTCTGCCTTCAAGCAAGATTCCCAAAAGCGGCCGAGCCGCATTCTTAAAAATATGGCTCAACCGCTTTTGAGAATCCCACCTGACGGCAAAAAAAAATACGTGCGGTACATTTTCGAAGCATCTCCAGAATAGCAAAACTTTACGTGCAGACCGCTTAGAGGGTTAAAACAATTTTATATACTTTTTCTCATCTAAGTGACAGTAAATATCATAAATATTATCCATTTATACGAACTTAGTCGGATAGATTAAATAAACGATCCTACATATTTATTCCCATTTATAATCTTACATTCAAAACGCAAACTGTGAAACTGATTTCATCTATTAATGTCAAATGTTCTCAGTAGTTATTCTTTGAATGCATTTTAACTTCTATATCTAAGAAATCTTGCAACATTTGAAGAACGTACTTTAAAATAAATTTTAGCTCATTAATGTTATTTATCTATTTTCAGAATTCTATCGTAATGATAGGAAAGTTTTCCTGAGAGAGAAATAATTCTTAGAAAAGCTTTTACATATTAATACTAAAATCTAGATTTCCTTTATAATTTACGAATTAGATGTAATATTTCTCTTGAAATATTGTTCATTTAAAATCATTTGTATGAACCATTAGTTTTATGTATAAATATGGATCATTTAGGGAATCTATTGCATTTGAGAATAATATCTACGATACACACACACACAATTGCAAATTTGAGAGACACATTTTTAAAAAAATATTAAATAGAACAAATAAAATCTCCATTGTTGCTTAACATCAAAAGTCATAAGAGACCATATATACAGCCGGACCTCTATATAACAAAGTCGCTAAATTGCGAAAAAAGTTCGTTATATGGAAAATTCGTTATATAGAGGTTCATCCTTCTATTTTCTTTAAAAATTACATAAAACAAATTTTAAACTAATAAACACTATATAATAAAAAAAGTAATTATTCACACCTTTTTCTAAATTAATGTATATTTATCTTATATATCTTACCCATCAAAAAAAAAAGAAACTACAATAAAAGTTTCTTGACACCTTTATTCACTTCCTGAAGAATTAAATTTTTTTCTTTGATGCTCAAGCACTAAGTTTTGACATTTTCAAGACATAAGAAACGAAGTTACCAATACGACTGATTAACACTACAAATGGACGGAGACTAGTTCAAGGACACGGCGACATGAGACAACTCCACTGAGGGTGAAATGGGATATCGAAGATGTTTCCAGTAAACTAGACAATGGGAATTAAAGGTTACATTTCTTGAATAAAACGCCAGAACTCTATTGTTCTCTGCTAGTTAGGTACCCAATAAAACCAGTTCTAGATTTATGACCACCATAAAATGAGTTAAAAGGGAGAAAATGTTCAGATATACTTAAAAATATGGATAAAAAAAAAGTGCGTGTGTATACTTAGGTACACACGTGAGAAGTTATACTTCTTTGGCGTAACAAGATAAAAATCTTTCTAAAAATTTTATCCTTCGGTATCCTACGTTTGTAGAAAAAACGACACTAATAATAGAAAAAAATGTATTTAATTCATTGAAAGTTTTATTATAACGCATTATCAAGTTAAATAATGTTTATTAAAATATCATAATAAAATTATTTCTACATAATTAAAAAAATGGACAATTTTTAGCATGCGACATATACCTATTGATATTTATTATTGATCAATAATTTCACATTCAAGTTGCTTCGGAGGGCAAATTAATAAGCAATCAATCTTTATCTATAGCCATAAGCCATTTTGATTCTTTAATAACTCGTTCTCAAAAGCAACTACAAGAAAATGCTTCAATGAAAAAAAAAGATTAAAATTTCAAGGACATCATGATAATTTAAGGCTATAAATACACAGTGAACTACAAAAATTAACTATTTGGCAATAGAAATAACTATTTCTTATTTAAAAAAAAATGTGAATTTAAAATAAATTGATATATATTTATTCCAACAAAAATATTATCTTGAGCTGATGTTTAATAACGAAAAACTGTCTTTTTTACATTGATAGCTGTCATTTGTGGAAGATAAATTCATTATTCAGTAAATATATATTCTTGATCAAAAATCACTTGTTTTTAATATAAAAAAAATCTAAATTTTCCATTTATTTAAAACATTTTTCAGAATAGAGTTAAAATGATAAATTTATAATAATTAAAGTAATTTATTTGAAAAAAATCTAAATTATTATGTTACGTATCCAGAATAGGGAAAATGTAACTGAAAGTTTTGATGCAGAAATGCCAAATAACACGAGTTGTGGCTTAAATTCCTCTCGTTGTCGTGGTGTGGTAGTGTGAACAGGGGGTTGCAGTACAGGTGTCGACCTCGTCATTTGAAAGAAGTTCAGAATTACGAGGTCTGTTGTGATAGCTATATGTCTAGTACATATTATGAAATATTCAGCCATAGAAGCATACTACATCTTCGGTCCTCTTACATAAAAAATAAAATTATAAAACTCGTTTTATTTAAAAATGCGATAGTTAAAAAGCACTTTTACGGTAGTGTAGAATTTATCATTTTGAACAAGATGTATACAGGATTTTTGTGTATATGCGAGTTTTCAGCTTTGAAAAAAAAAGTAAATACAAATTCTAAAAAATTTAATTTGCCAAAGAGAAAAATTTCTAATTGATTAATTTTTTTTCTTAAATACAACTATTATTTTTCTGTGTAACAGCTCTAGCGGAAATTTGACTGCAAAATACGCTTGAATTCCTTAAAAAAAAGAATTCCATTCCTATTTTAAAATAATAAATTAAATCGAATTGAAAAATAATAAATATGGTGCAGTAACATTTTTTTATTTAAAAAAAAACTACAATTTTTATAAAAAGTTCGAAACAAATCACATTTACATATAGAAGATCTCATTTTCTTTTTTTTTTCCCTTTTCATATCAGTAAGTGACTTCAATAACAGTATAAAATGAAATACGAAATGTTCTTAGCACTAAATAAATTTATTTTATATTGTATTTAATTAAAAATGTCCAGTTAACTGTTACTACAGGAAGAAAAAGCTGGTAAAACATTTTGTTATAAAGAAATATTCTACAGAAGTGTAATTTAAACATACGGCGTAATATTAATGATAATAAAAGTTATCAATTACATTGCAATATTGCATAATCAAATTTGAAAATTTAAAAAAAAACCACTAGAAATCCAAAACAATTAATTTGTAAGAAGAATATTGTTGAACAGATAAGTTAATTTCAATTAAAGATAAATTAAATTAAAAATATTTGTAATTTTTTAACGTCTGGATTATTAAGATTAATTAATTTTATCAGCTTTGTATTATTGCTCTCCTACACGAGATGGCGCTATGTGTATAAAACCTGAAATGCATGGTGTCGGTTTTTCGTGACGGTATGCGCGCACATCGTAAATATGTATTCTTATCATTTTTCCCTAACGCGCCAAAAGAAGTATAACTTCAAAAATACTGAATCACAAGAGAAAAAGTTCGTTATATAGAAAATTTACTTCGTTTTTGGGAGGCTACTTTGCGAAGAAAATCGTGAGATGTTCTCGGTTCCAGAAAAAATTCGTTATATAGAAAAATTCGCAATACAGAGGTTCGCAATATGAAGGTTCGACTGTATATGAACTTTTGGTAAGAGGAGATCTAAGCAAACCATTTTCTAAAATTATTGTAAAATAATAAATATAACGACATCAATTACAGCGAGTAGTAAACGCATGTATTAAATTTTAGTAGTTACCATGATCATTATAATGTATAAAAAATACAACGCTTTTAATTAACTTTTTTTGCTGGAATAAATGTGTAAAAAAGTAAATGGATAACATATTGATATGAGTCCCAGTATTAATTTATTGGATACTTGTACAGCCCTGATTAACTTTATTGGGTTAACTCACAAGAAGATATTCTTAAATTGCTTCAGCTTAGTTAAAAAATTTGACTGAAATTTCAGTAACTATTTTTTATCAAAATGCATTTATATTTTCAGCTTGCTGACAACAATAATTTTGCACTTGGGGGACACAGATGTCAAATATAATTGGGAAAATAAGAGGCAAGAATGAAATTCCTTCAAATCTATTCCTATTCCTAAATTTAAATTCTATGCATCACTACCCATATTATCAGCATTATACACTGCTGTTTGTAAAAAATGCAACACCATTAAGGAATCATCAGAACTAAATGAACTTTGCAGCAAAAATCAATTTTAGAATGTTACGCAAAATAGTAAAGTTTCAGAACAACCGCGCATGAGTGGCGTCCGCAGTGCCCTCTAAATTGATGCTGAAAGCGTATAAATAGAGAGCTGTAGCGGGGCATTTAAAATAGTTAATGATTATTTGTTAGTGGCGAACGTTTAGTGACCTAAGTATGCCTTCATGACGAAATAAGAAGAAATTCCAACAACTTACGGAGTTTAAATGGGGTAGGACTATCAGCCTTCGAGAAGGAGGATTTTCCTATCGCGCAATAGGAGCTCGTGTGAAGCGGAACAATTCCATAGTGATGCGAGTTTGGAAGCATTGGATCGACGAGCACCTAACAACTCGAAAAACTGGCAGTGGATAATGGAAGGTGACGCCAACGCACGGCGATCGACACCTGCTCCGCATGGCGGTGAATGACCGTACAACTTCCTGTAGGCAGTTAGCAGCAAGTTGGTCAACTGCTACAGGTGTACTAATGTCGGCTTCGTTATTACGTCGACATCTGCTGCACCGTACATTGCGTTCAAGGGAGTCTTTACACAGGATCCCCTCACGGCAAACCATCGACGGCTACGCCTGCAATGGGCTTATGAGCAGAGAGCCTGGCAAGCTGATTGACACCAAGTTGTCTTTTCAGTTGAATCACGCTTCAATTTGTGGGACCATGATGGCCGCATTCGTGTTAGACGCTATGCCGGTGAACGCTGCCTTCCAGTGTGCGTTATTGAATGACATAGTGGCCTAACACACGGAGTTATGGTTTAAGGTGCGATTTCATATCATGGACGATCCAATTTGCTGCGTATTGAAGGTAATCTCAATAGCAACAGGTACATCCGTGAAGTGCTACAGCCCGAAGTTGTCCCCTTCCTTCAAGGCATCCTTGAGTCATCTTTCAGCAGGATAATTCACTCCCACATGTTGCAAAGACTGTTAGAGAGTTCTGTTCAGCCCAACTTCTTCCTTGACCTGTTTATTCGACGGATATGTCGTCTATTGAAAACGTGGGGAATTTGATTGGTAGGAGTCTCGCTCGTGATCCACGTCCTGCAGCTACAAAATACGAACTTTTGCTGCTCATACAAGCAATATGGAACTCTCTTCCACAAGCAGACGTTCAAAATCTGTTTGACTCCATGCCACGTAATATAGCAACACTTATTGCAGCGCGTGGTGGCTACACCAAGTACTGATTTCGGACACTTAATATTGTTTTTTTGCTTTGAAAATTTCGTCTTCTATTTGTACTAAAACAAGTCGTTTGTGCATTAAATTTCATTTTATTCTGATGATTCCTTCATAGTGTTGCATTTTTAAAAAACAGCAGTTTATATAACTGAATTCTAATATCTCTTAGGTGCAGCTCAAATAATTTTCTGTGATCTCACATTTAGATTATTGCAGAAAAAAAAATGAAATGATATCGAATATTAAAAGATACAATTCCTTTCAATTTGTAATTTATTTGCATAAAGAGAAATGAATATGAACTCTCTCGTGAAAAAATAATCATTAGAAAGAAATAAAATCTTTCAATTTTTTTTTTTTTTTGATGAGATACGAACAACAGCTTCGCTTACATATTTACATTGTTTGCTTTAAAGATTTAAAATTCTATATTAATGTTATTTTTTAAAAAGGTATATCGGCTTCATCCTCAATCGCCTTATATACAATGTATGTAAACTGTAATATTTTGTCATATCTGTATAAATTTTATTTTAAACATTTAAAAATCACAATGTAGCCCTTAAATTAAAATATATATATATATATATATATATATATATTATATATATTGGATGAATAACAAAAAAACTGTATATTATTTTATATTTCTTCTGAAGGTATCCCTAGGAGTTTTTAAAGTCATCATTTAAAATTTGATTGAGAAGTTTAATATTATTTGGAACCCTCTTAATATAATTCCAGATTTTGTAAAAAACTAAATTCATGAATGTAGAACTGAACGATTTTGCAATGCCCTAACAGATAGTTAAAATAAAAGTAATGTTTAGCTTTAAGAAAATAGAATAATTTAATATTTAAGATATATATATAAAAACTTTAAGTTATACTACTTAACTATTTTCCAAGCTAGGAATTATCACATGTTTTGCGAGCATCATTTCCAAGTTAAATTACTAGTTAAAAAAAATAGTCATGTTTTTTTTTAGAAAATATAACAAATATTAGTAGTCTTGAAATCCGTCTGCTTCGAGAAGGGTCATTATATTTTGTCGAAGACAAAAATTCTGTTTACTTTAGTGTTTTGATATTTTCTAAAACAAATATGGGGAAAGACTGTGGTCTTACTAGTGAAAGTAAAGTTGAACAGAAGAAATAATTGTTACAAAATGCAGTTACTAAAAATAACAGGTGTTTGATAAATTTTTGTTCTTTTTCTATTCTGATATATATATATATATATATATATATATATATACAGGATGTCCGTAAAAGATTGTACCTTTTTTTAAAAATTTTCTCTAGTTTTTCTGAGGTACTACTGTAATGTTTTATTATACCAGAAGTTAGGTAATATATCAAAGTATATTTTTGTACCAAAGTTGTACCTTACAAAGATTCAATATGGGCGAACTTCGTGACACAGCAGATATCTAGGCGATATACCATTTTCGTCCGTAATTGCACAAACATGTCTCTTGTAACGGCAGAAAAAGAATATACCCTTTTTCTGTATTTTTTTCTAGGTATCCAGTATGTAGAAAGTGGTAAAAATTGATCAGAAAGCTACTAGATACTCCAAGTTTTGAAATATCCGCCTTTCCTGTGTGCACAAAATTGTCAATATGGCGTCCACAAAACCACAGAAGGCATTTTGTGCTGTGGAATACACAAAAACAATGTATGTTATCACAGTTCAACGCAACTTTCGGCGACAATTTGGGATCTATTCACCCGAATTGAACGTCGGCAAGCACAACTAATGGAGACAGGTTGCCTTTGGAACGGAAAAAGCACCAGGCGACCGCGTTCGGAGAGGAAACAGCTGATAAGAGTTTGGCATTTCTTCCTTGGAGTATCTTGTAGCTTTCAGGCCAATTTTCACCACTCTGTACGCACCGAGGACCTAGAAAAAAAATTAATAAAAAAGATACATTCTTTCTCTGCAGTTGCAAGAGACATGTTGTTGCGAGTCTGGACGAAAATGGAATATCGCCTAGATATCTGCCGTATCACGAAGGGCGCCCATATTGAATCTTTGTAAGGTACAACTTTAGAAGAAGAAAAAAAATTGATACATTACCTAACTTCTGGTATAATAAAACATTCCAATAGTACCTCAGAGAAACTAGAGAAAAATTTTAAAAAAGGTAAATCTTTTTCGGACACCTTGTATATATATATTCTTTGTATTTTAAATTCTTTAGTATTATAAAACAAATGAATATTTTTTTCTACATTTAGGGGTCCCTTACACAGAGTAAGTACCATAAAGATCATGCAATCATTTTTAAAAAAAATTCTTATACTACTAGTAAGATTCAGAAGTTTCCGGACTGAGCTTATAACGTGGAAAATTAAATTTTGCAGTAGAGCAAATACAATAAGAGTTCTGTGTTATTGCATTTACGCCCCCCCCCCCCTTATCTTAAAAATGTTTGTTCCAAATCACGTGGTCGATGGTAGGCCACAACGTCGTATTTTGTTGGCGGATATATTTAACCTTCGGCGATTGGAAGAAATCGCGTTGTAAAATTTCCCCCCTAGGGTGCCCTTCTCCTGGATTATCTACGTAAGCTAGAGGTGTAGGATTAACAAAAGGACTAGACGTGTCCATGTTCTTAATATAACTTTATTAAGAATTTAAACTTAAACTTTTAACAGATTAGATGATAATAATATATATGAGAGAATCTACGATGACGAAACATACAATATCTATATTACCGAAATATCGTAACTCGGACCACTATCAATATCTATAACCCGGCTCATCTCAATTCCAATAATATCACGTCCTTATATTAACCCTCTAAGTGGTCTGCACTTAAAGTCTTGCCATTCTGGAGATGCTTAAAAAATGCACCGCACATATTTTTTTGCTTTCAGGTGGGGTTCTCAAAAGCGGTTGAGCCGTATTTTTAAGAATGCGGCTCGGCCGCTTTTGGGAATCTTGCTTGAAGGCAGAAAAAGCATCTCTGGAATGGCGGAATTTTACGTGCAGACCACTTGGAGGGTTAAATAGTCTCTCAATCCTACCACAACTTATCTTAGCTAAGTGATTCTTAAGAATATGTCATAAATTCTCTACAGGATTTAGGTCTGGTGAATGGCTTGGCCAATTAATCACATTTATTTTATTTTCCCGCATAAAAAGTCTGAACCAATATTGAATTGGGACAAGAAACCAAATCATGTTGCAATATTCCGTCAAATGTTTCCATGGATGAAACAATTCTGAGTAATATTTCTATGTTTTTGACATAATTTATTATGGCTTTAAAATAAATTAAGCTTCCAGTGCCATTTGTTGTGAAAAACACACCAAAATATCTGTTTAGAAGAGTGTTTTACAGTCTGTTGGATATGATCTGGCAGCAGAGTTTCGACTTCACTTAATCAAGCTACTCTTGCTTTGTATCTCTGCACAAATAAATGTGTTTCATCACTTAGAATCACCCTCTTCTAGTCGTTAACTGCCCAGGATCAATATTTCTGCCCAATTCTAAACGTTTTTTCATCGTTTGCTGAGTTAGAAATTGCTTTTTTTCAGTCTTGATGCCTTAGGCTAACTTCCAGAACCGTTTTCTGTACAGTTGAGGAACTCACTTCAACATCCTAATCCAATAAATCCCTTCGAAGGTCTGTTCTTGTCTTACTTTGATTTATTTTACTATTTCTTATTAGAATTTTATTAGTTCTTGGAGTAATTTTCCTTCTGAGCCCACATTTTTCTTTTCTCTTTGGAGACGATGATCAGGAATCTTGAAATGTCAATATTCTTGAAACATTTGATTTGCCCACACCAACTTCCGTAGCTATATCTCTACAGCCATAGAAGTGAGTTCGTTAAGAGCGATTATTTTAGAACGCTTCCTCGGAGTAATATCCATTCCTGAACAAGAAAAAGTAACGTGTTACGTGGAACGCAAAATTATATAACCGCCGGCTACCACACTGAAAGGCTCACAACTGAACCACTAATATACTAGAACCAATCAAACCAGTAAATTATTAGTCAAAGTCAATCCACCACATTACTTCTGAGCAGATATAACCGGTTTGAGGTGGTTAGGGCATAACTGGCAATCACATAACAACTCAGACAAGAAAAAAAATGTTCGTCCCAATTAATTCGAACAGTACAGTATATAAAATATTACTACATTCTCCGGAATTCAGTAATATATTTTCAATCTTAAGGTATCCGACTACTTGCGACAACTTTTTTTAAAAAAAAGATGGAGGTATGGATTTTTTTGTGGTTTTTAGATTTATTTAGCACATTTTAAGAAAAAAAGGCTAAAATTAAAAGAAGTGAAAAATAAAATATTACTACTAAAATGGGAAAAATGAGTAAAAATTACATAAATGGGGTCTGCTCTGTAAAAATGGTAAATGAACAAATTCTCAATTTTTCAATTTTGATGCATTAGTTTGCTATTCCTTTTTGAAGTGACCTTCAGGATAAGAGATATTTTAATTTTTACAAAAACTACAGCACTTTATCTTAGCTGTTATATGAAATTGCTTAAAAAAAACAGTGTTTGTATTCTCATAAAGAACTGTAAATATTGTAATAAAACAGTGATTGATAAATCGGAATGTTAAAACACTTTTATTGTTATACAGAACATACTCAAAAAATTTTAGCAAATTATTTTAAAAACTTTTTCTACAATCGCTGTTCCCGCTTGAGCTTTACGAAAGAAAAAAAACACCTTTCGAGTAAAACGCATTTTAAAGTTTGACATCTTATGTAAAGTTATGGCATCTGCTTTTATTAAAACACCTGTAGTTTTTGTTCTAGTGAATGGAAAATAAAAACTTGGTATTTTTTACAAAGCTAATAAGATTGCCTATAAAATCATAAAAAATTATCAGAGAATCTTTTTTTAAAAAAAATCATGGTTTTAGGGTAGTTGGATACCTTAAGAAATTCATAGAGAACATACCTC
>BMAV01020997.1:54278-65344 GCA_019973955.1 Trichonephila inaurata madagascariensis | reverse complement strand
TAATCCTGTTATCTAATTACTTATATCTAATATTACCTTTTCCAGTTCTGGTCCCTGGACCTAGAGAATATAATCTATAACTTTATCTATGAAGATTCTTGATCCGCAATGCAGCTAATTCTTGACTGCTTATTCTTGGTCCGCAAGATTTCACACTAAGCTTTGTCACGCTATTGATCAGAATGATTCCACACTACAACCTCTGAGCCTGCTACGTTATGCTATATTATCTTTAGGTTTGCCACGTTATATCTAAGCTTATCACGATATCCTTTTATAGTATATCTCATTTACATATTCGATCCGTTTCTCTTCTTGGTATTGGGTTGGAAAAGTTTTGCCATCAATCGTGGCCGTCAAAGAACATAGGAGTCATGTTAATCAGAAAGACGCGAGAGACGTCACACTTGTATTTTATTTGGCATGTTTATCGCATATAAGAACACTCATAAATTCATTTCTTAGCAATGGTTCGTATGAAATTTTCAGCACAGATAATTTAAATGAGAAAAGTCTGTTATAGTATTTAAAATGGGTTTTTATAAGCTAAATAATAGGTTCCCAAACTTTTTTTGCCTCATAGACCCCTTGCCAGGTTTTTTCGTGTTGGTAGACCCCCTACTTACCAAATATTGAATTTAATTCATGAAATTAAAGGTGATTTGACAGCAGGTATAGAGCTACTATAGAGAGTATAGTGTTTAAAAGTTACGAAAACATAAGTTTATTAATTAAATTAAAATTTAATTAATGCATAAAATAACTGAGCAACAAACACATGCTTTTAATGGAAGTGATGAATCTGGGGATGTAATAACCAATTTTCATCAATCGGCATCAATCTTGTCAAGTTTAAGGTATCCGACTACGTTCGGAACCGTGATTTTTAAGAAGCGCATAAAAGGATAATTTTCAGGATATTTAGTGGCACTTAGATTAGAACACATGTATAAAATTGTTTTAAGGACATTTTGACAAAAAACATTATTTAAACAAAATATATCGGCAAAAAATTAACTTAGAATAACCTTTTTTAAAAATGTTCTCCTTTTGTGAAAAATGCTTCTATTATAATAATATTTTGCATGTATATAGCTCAGACCTATGTACAGAGGCTCAACTATGATTTTTGAAAAATTCACATTATTTTCAGAGTTACCACCCATTGAAATAATTATTGGCGTTTTTTTCTTAAAATTTCTTCCCTCTGTTGTCGTAAAACATGGATAAACCCACTTCTAAGTTATGTATTTCGAAAATTCTAGTTGAGCCTCTGTACAGAGTTCTGAGCTATATGCAGGCGAAATATTATTATAATAGACGCATTTCTCACAAAAGGAGAATATTTTGAAAATGGGTTATTCTATGTTCATTTTTTGTCAAAATATTGTACTTAAATAATTTTTTATTGTAATACTATTCTTAAAACAATTTTATATACAGTTTCTAATCTAAGTGACATTAAATACCATAAATATTATCCATTTATACCCTTTTGCAAAATCACGATTCCGAATGTAGTCGGATACCTTAACCCTAAATATCTCCTCGGTTAATCTTTTCTTATTTCTTTTATTTATTTTGGAGATTGGCAAACGCACTGAAACTCCTTCTCAATTTTCTCAAGATATTCTTTAATTTGGGATAACTAACAGGTATATCTTTTTTAAAGCCAAAATTGCTGTGACATCCGTTTCTAAACTTTACTTTAAGATTTTCGTTAGTGCTTATTCCTAGAGCCTAATTCTTGTAATCTGACATTTTGACTATATTAATCCATTGCCTGCTGTAGTTTTACCATAGTCAAAGCATTCTCAAACCTAGTTTTTCAAAATCTAAAAAAAAGAGCATTTACATGTTTAACGTAGGCTAAAACGTCTTTTTCCTGGCAAATTGTCTGCAACATTTGAGAAACTGGAAATATTCACGATTTCGAATATTAAACTTCTTTAGCTTAATTCTGGTAAGGGAAGCTGAAATGAGATGCTAGTTTAGAAAAATTTATGCTGCTGTTTCTCTTGTAATATCAAATTAATCTCATTAAAATTAGTATATAAATCTGTTGAATAGGTATATAAGTCTGGTTTTTCCACTTGATTAAATTTCCTATTAAAATTGTTGAAGTCGCGATCTGGTTTAATGAGAGCCACTATCGTAGACATCCATTTACACCTCATGGACCCTCAAATTATTATTTAGCTTACGTAAACCCCTTGAAAGTCGTCATAGACCCCTGGGGGACGATATAGACTACTTTGGGAATCACTGAGCTAAATTTTGCTGTTTAAAAAACCAAAATTCTTTAAAAGAAGATGAAATTGGTGAGGAAATGATTGCATTTCCGTTTAATAATATCACGCATAAAATACAAAATATTGCCTTAAATCAAATCCGGAATTTATTGCACATATAAATGAGTTATACATAAAAATAGTTATCAAATATATAAAAAATATTCAATGAATAAATTAATTACAATCTAATTACAACACAATCATTTATATAAATAATTTATGGAGTTAATTTATATACTTTATTTATGCAAGGTATAAATTTATTGATATCATTTAAAGACCTGAAATATCCATTTAGGTATTTACATATATAATTTATGACACCATAGTATTTAAATTTAACCATCATTATGGTGATCTTCATACTCTTCAAAGGCACATAGTACTTTATTGGGCTGTTATGTTATAAATGTTTAATATTGTATTTTATAAAACAAATAATATAAAAAAAAATTTGAAGTCAATTCCTACTTAGGCCAACAAAAAAATTTTATTTTAGTTACTTTTTTTTTAAATAATTACAATTAATATAAATATGTATATACATATAAGAGAATCACAATATTAAGTGACAAAGTAGAAAGCGATTTTCCCTGCAATTTCCCATTTTCCTTTCTATATATTCTGTTTCACTATTATTTTTTTGTTTGTTACTATTTATTCATTAATTAAATTTAGTTATTTCAATAAAATAGTATAGTAAAAAGAAACCACATTTTCAGAATTTATTCCCTCCCAGATGAGATTCGAACGCACAGCCTTTGGATTAGAGGTCCGACGCGGTATCCATTGCCCTACAGGGACACATCAAGCGATTTTTCTTTTTATATATGGTGTTGGACTATTATTTTTGTTACTATTTATTATTTTTTTAAAAATTAATGAATTAATTTTTGAAAAATGTATCAACATCAAGTGTCATCCACTACAAGTTTTAAAAAATGCATTTGAACTTGAGTGAATGAATAGAAAGTATTTTATTAATGATTGAAAAATTGAAAACAAGATATATATAAATATATATAGAGAGAGTGTGAACTAATAGTAGAAATTGAATAAATAAGGTAATAAAGAAAACTTCAAAATAAAAAAAAATGTTTGTTACTTTTACAAACGCCGTGAAAAGTAAATATGTTAGGTATGCACCGAGTAAAAAAAAATAGGATTCGCTAAGCTCTTTGTAGCTTTTAAGTAAACTTTAATTCTTAAAGAACAGAACATCTTATAAAGTTATGTTCTTAAAACAGGAAAAAGAGCTTTTGTTTTTAAAACGAAGTAAAACCTTTGACTTCGGAATTAGTTTTCGAAAATGCGGGAATCAAAGCCGAGATCAAAAGTTTTGTTTGAATCAGCTTATTACCTAGAAAAAAAATTCGTTGCAGTGATCAATATATCGATTTTATTGCTTACATTTCGCACGGTTCGAAATACATTTAAGAGATTTTTAATCAGAAGTATACATTTTTTATTAATATTTCAATTCTTCAGAAAGTGTAAGAGCACATCATTAATGATTTCAAAAACTTAGCAGCTTCAATTGTGTAATTTTCTTACGTCATAGCATCTAGTTTTATGGGACTTATAAGTTTCCTAGAAATAAAACCTATTATTTTAAAGTTAAGTTTTAAAAATTTAATTCTTTATTTTCTACTTGTGTAAATTTTTGAAATCTTTAAAAGGAGATAGCTGCAAGAAAATTCTGGACTACCAGATAAAACATTAACTGATATTGTGGTAATGCTTTCTATAGATTCTGAATGGCCAATCAAAAATGTTTAGTAAAGCACTACAGGCCAGACTTTTTCGACTCAATTTTCTTGTCTTTGTTCGAACATTGGTTGGCGCTTATTTTGTAGTCATATCTAGTTCTTTATGCAACTTGATTTTATCATTCACTAATGTTCGAGAAATAAATTGGGATCATGGAACATGTAAAAGATCCCTTAAGTATCAATTTGATTCTGGTACTCTCAGAAAAACTTAATCACGACAATATTTGACATCCGACAAGGAGAATTAAATAAATTCAAATGTCAAAAACTTGGTAGTGGGAGCCAATGTACAAAAAGTTAAAGTAAGTACAAAGACAATGTACAAAAAGTTCTACAGTTATTCTGAGGATTTATAGGTGTGTCTTAGTTAACAAAATATGATACGGCTAAATGTAAGTTTAATGGATTTGGGTACCGAAATTTTGCACGCTGATCAATTAATGAATATGTGGATAACACTTAAACTACAACCTCACTCCCCCAAAAATTTAGGTGGCCGTGGTAGCCGAGTGATATAGGTATCGTATCGTGGCTTGCCTTGTCACGAGTTCGATCCTAGTAAAATCCCACGTTAAATCTGTCGATAGCTGAAACGTCCTCCCGTTGGTGTGGTGTGGTAGTTAGGAGAGGGAGTGCCAGCTCAGGTGTCGTCCACGTCACTTGACCATGGTTCAAAATTACGTGGTCCGTCGCCAAAAGTCCTCGTGTAGCTGAACAGTGCGACGTTAATATTCAATCAATCAATCAATCCCCAAAATTTAGGCCTCACAACTTCAGGATCACTTTACAAAAGGCACACACAATATTTCAAAGAACATCACAAAATTAGTTTCCACGATTTCTTTACTGTCTTCCAAGTCTTATCTTACTAACAACTTGAAAATTCTTCACTGTTTGTAAGTAAAATGTGAACTGATTGCTTAACCCTTTATCTACCGACGGTACTTATAAGTACCATTTACTTTAAAATTACATAGAATAACCATTTTTATGAATACTCTGACGATACTTAGCAGAAATAGTCTTTAAGGTCCCCTTTTCCAAGATATATGTCAGCACGGGTTTTATGATGGGTATTTTGGTGGGAAAGGCGAATAGTTTTATAGCAGAAATAGCGTTTTCAGTGGATTGCGAAGGTTGTCATTTTTGTTCCGAAAAAATAGTTAATGCCAAAAGGTAAGTGTCTTATTTTTTTGTATGCTAATGAAGACATTACAAAACAATTTGACTATTTTAAGTGAACAGTGAGTATAATTAATTATGTAGTTGAATATCTTTAATTAATTAATTAGCTCTAACTCATTAAATTTCCCAAAGTTGAGTATTTTGTTTATGTATATCCCTTAATTTTCAATGCAGTGATTCAAAAAAAATATTGCAAGGAAAAAACTGCAATAAATCATAATGATATAGATGAAGGGTTAAGATTCATTCTTTGGAAGCATTTTCAAAATCGAATTCATACAAATAAATTATAGACAAATATTGCTACACGTAAGACTACTGATGTTTCCTTTATGGTTTGTAGAATCTGATTTAAATGTAATTATAGAAAGGAATATGTTTCCTTAATTGTACATTACGTAATGAATTCCTACACTTAATCTTGTTAAGTTTTGGTGCTTTTGTAGTGTGATGGACGTGAGCTTTTGAACCAGTTATGATACATTTCATTCGGTATAAGCTATGATTGCTTTTAAAGTGATAATAATTTGTTACGTTACTTAAGGACAACAAACATAATTTATAGAAAAACAAAAGAAACAAATACAGTAGAACGTCGTTTATCCAAATCAATTGGGACCGGACACCGTTTGGATAACCGAAAACCAAATGCGATCCATGCTGTATATGAAATCGGACACAATACGAATATTGAAAAATTTTCACATGCGGGAAACGTGCTAGAAGAAACACCAAAATAGGTGCAAAATGTCTCAATTTTACCTTTATTGTGGAAAATAATCACTTATTTTTCACTGTACCATTGAAACCCTTCATGCTTTAGCTACAATGTCTCTGTTTCCCTTGAGCAGCAGTAGTTGAGTAGGACAGTCCTCTGATTGTTGTTCATACCACTCCATAGTTTTCTTTAACGCAGAAAACGTGTCAGCATTTGATGGACCCTTGCTACTTTCATTGTTGTTGCTGTCCTCGTCTTCATCCGTTTCATCGTCGACAGGAACGGATTCTTGTTGCACGAAAATCACAATCTCGTCATCATTTAGCATTTGAAATCCACAGTCTTCTGCATCGCATGCCATCCAGGTTTCTACATCTTCTTCATCGCATTCTTGAAATCCTGGGATCGATTGGACAAAGTTGGCAATCTCCTTCCTGTGGTCGTCATTTTGAAGTCTTTTTCGCCTTCTAAATCTGGCCACAGTTTATTCCATGGATTTTTCATTCTCTGTCTTTCGAGTGAGTTCCACGCTACGGTTAACATGTAGCAGGCGTCTTTCATATTGAGCCTTTCTGCAAAAGCAGCAACACTTTCTTCGTCGTTTTCTGCCAAAAGTCACTTTTAATCTCACACGAAACAACTGTTGAGCATTGCACCGTTCGAAAACATATTCATATGCAGTACATGTAGTTGACAAAAAAAAAAAAAAAAAATAGAAAGAAAAGAATATGTTCCGGATATATTTGACGTTTCGACTAATAAACGTTCGGATAAACGACGTTCTACTGTAATATAAAAACTCGAATTTTAATGGATTCCCACGTGAAGAGCACGTAGCCTATGTAGCTGCTTCGACAGGTCACTAGAGGACGCCACTGGTGTTTTGGACAGCAAGAAAAGAGTAAGAAGGCTAAAAAGCACAGTAATAGTCAATATTTTAATATTGGACGTTTATTAACGCCAGAGTACTGTTGTGTTCAGAATTTTTTTTTAGTTTTTATGTTTATTTTTTATTTTTTTTTTTTACATTTCATTACATTTGTGTGTGTGAATAGCTTTAGAAAACTAAGCATAAAATAATGTTTCTTGAATTACAGCTCCTTTTATTTATAAATCTTTTTGTTATTAAAATTGAAGATGAAATACTGTTAGAATCTTTTAACATTAGTTCAAACGGACATTTCATTTAAAAACGAATGAAATGCCTAGAAAGGTTTAAAATAATCCGTTGAAAGTAAAATTTTTGTAACTATTTTCATTTTCTTTTTTATCTAGTGTATAATAAGGCGAATATTTTTAGATATTTTATTTTACCGAACAAACCATATCTTTAGTACTCTGCTAAACTTTCAACTAATTTAACCAGTATATTATAAAAAGCTTATAACCAAAGCTTCATCGCAAATACCTAATTGCTCAGCAAATTTAAACATTTTTCTTTAATTGTATTTCATAGTATTTATTTTCAAAGATCGTAGCATCATACAAAAATGATTAAATAAAGATACTTGTTTTCGAATAGGATAAAAAAAAAGCATATCAAAATATTTTATGAAGCTTTCAGCAGAAAGACAGACACAAGATAAAGAGAGTGCTATGTAATATTTTTGAACTGAAACACCCATTAAAACATTTCTGTTACAGAATACTGTCGCTAAAAGCTTTTCTATTATTATTTTTTGTTTTGTTTTTCGTCACATCTTAGACAGTCAGGAAAAGTCAGCTGCATTGTATCTGTATAAATGTACTGATATATATTTTTTTCAATATTGTTCTGCCTCAGGTAGATTTTCATGAGTTTCTAGAAAATAAATTTTTTTAAATTTTAGTTTTTTCTCTAATAAACTAAAAATGAAATGGAAGAAATGTGTAAGTATATTTATGCCATTGTTGAATTATTACCGTATGTATATGTTACCGTTCAAGTATATAATTCAGTTAATTCATTGAATAACTGGACAAGTCAGTTAAAGTATATAATAGATGAAAAATTTCATACTTTATCTAGTTATTTTATGAAATAACTAGTTATTCAACAAAGTAACTAATGATACTGTGTTACAGTGAAAAATAAACAATTTCACGGTTATTTTATTAATTAATTGATCAAAAATAGCTAAAACCTCTCGAAAAAAATTTTTATCCCTATATTGTGAATGATTAATTGATAAATAATAACGAAAAGCAGATGATATAAGTTATTATAGCTCATATTGCTAACAGTAGTTAAACAGAAATGAGAAAAAAAATATGTGTTGTATATGTTACTGGCGCAATTAACTTTTCTGCTCTTTAAATTTCAAGGATATCATAATGCTCGAGAGTAACTAGTAATCACGTGGTACTTTTAGTACTTTTTAATTCTTCTATCAAGTGAATAATTTTTCACGAGTAAATGCAACACTTTTTTTCATTTGTCCCTCGCTTTTTTAACCAAACTTAAAACATCTCGCTTTGTGTGAATCATTCTTATTTACAAGTTAGTCTTCCATTCCTGAAGAAGTCATTGCTTGAAAATAGGTTGAAAAAACATTTGTTAATAATCCAAAATGTAAAACGCTAATATATACACACCACCTCAATTCTATGTTTAAAAGCAACGGAATGAAGCAAAACAGCTATAAGCGGTTCGAAACTGATTAAAAGCAGCTAGAATCGGCCCAAAAAAACTTTCCAATGCTGTATTTAATACTTTAACGATCAAGTAATCGTTATTCTATAAAGTACGTAGTAAAAATCGTATATATATATAGGATTCAATAATTTTATATACTTTCACTGAATTATCCAGTTATTTCATGAAATACCTAAATTTTATTGTATTTCTTATATATTAATTTGTCAGTAAATTATTTACAGAAAAGAAAAATATTTAACTATTAATCTATAATAGGAGATAATCTACTGCAAGAACTGTTGTATATCTTAAATTGATCAAAAGTTAAGGTCTAATTTAAAGATGCTAAAATTTGCATCGTTTTAACTTCATTTTTATATAAAATTTAATCTGAAATGCAGACATTATATTTATTATGAATTAAAAGCCAAAAATTACATGAAATGTAAAAATCATAGTTGAAAATAGGGGGTGGTAGGCCTAAAAGCGGTTGGATGCCGACAATAAAATTAACGTCGATAATACTCACGAGAGAGAAAAATAAACCTTAATTGATAACAAACAAACATTTATTATAATTAACATAGGTAAACAAAAATAACAAATTAACAATGAATTTAAAGTAAGTAAAACTAGACAAAGAGGCACTTTAAGCAATGAAACACTTTCTACGACGGAACGACTGGGAGAGTACGTCCCCTCGGGATGAGAAAACTCGTAGAAGTGATGAGTTGTAGGGGGCGCGACAGGCGACAATAGCGGGGGTGTACAAGGTACAAACAATAGTAAATATTTCAATACAATTATAATGAACGGAATTTTATTGAAAGTATGTAGAAATATTATCCAAAACTAAATTTGAAACATGTTTAGAAAGAAAGTTAAGTTTTGGTCATTTTCAGGGAATATAAATAACCAAATTATAATAACTTCCTTAACACCATGTGACGGGCTCACGCGTCTTTTTTTAACATAACCTCTGGGTTCTTTGGTGGCCAAGATTAATGGCAACTCTTTTCCAACCAAAACCCAAGAAGGGAAATGTGAACAAGAAATGCAAATAAGATAGCTTTTAAAAGAACAGAAGTTTCAGTAAGCATGATGGCAATTTGGGGAAAGTTATGTTTGAAGAGATACAAGCGTGAATTCATAGCCACTCGTGAAGTTACCTGGAAAGTAATACAAGGTGCATACCATTGCACGCGTGCCCAGACGTCTCCATATAGAAAACGAACCTTAGTTGGATTAAGGTAGGACTGATTGTTTGATATTAGGACTTGTAATATTATCAAAAGTAAGAGTAGGTGAAAAATAATTATAACTTAGAGAAAGTGGTCTAAACTACGTGATTCGGTTTAACTATCACTGTGTGTTCGTTCATTTTAGATTCTCACTCATTTAAATTTATCTAAATTGTTAGACATTTAAGTTCTATTCTTAATAAAGTCATACTAAGAATTTAAAATGTCTATTCCTTTTACAAATCCTGCGCCTCTAGCTCACGCTGACAATCAAAGATACGGTCACCAAAGGGGGACTGTATCACAACCATTAATATAATAATTTTCTTTTCTACCATTGAATTTTATTTTGCACTCATGCATTTGCAATCATACAAAAGCAGCTCAAAAACTTTATATCTGTAGATTCATTGGAAAACCTTATTTTTCAACAAATATTTAAGCAAAGTTCCATGTCTTTTCTGAAGATAATTTTTAAGGAACACAAAGTGCAACGTAAACAGAAACACGTCGAATTCTCATGTACATTAATGCTTTCTAAATATTTTTTATTTGTTCATCTTTTGATATTTTAAACGAACTATAATAAAAGTGCTGTTCTAAATACTTTCCCATACTTTATTACTTTCAGAAAGATAAAAACATGGAAACTGGATACAATATATAAGGGCTCAGACAACCCGAGACTCGTATTAAATTTCTGAATTACAGAATGCAGATTTAAAAGCTTTCGTTCTTCTCTTTTTTAGCAACATAGACCTTTCCACTTTCGTCCTATTTCTTTATGAGAATAATCAACTGCATTTTAGCGTTATACATACAAATATGTATTCTGTTTTTGCTGTATTGTGGCAGTGGATTTTCATAAGTTACTAGAAGAAGAGGAAAATGCTTAGCTGCGAATTGTTTTTGCCTACGTTAGAAATGTATGCATGTTTGCCGTTGCCTAGTATATTATTTTATATACAAAGACACACGAAATAAACGAATAGCTTTTGCATTGAAAGACAGATTTATTACAATTTATTTACTTTTCATATCATTTCAAAGTTCTTTAAGTTCTATGTGCATATAGTCATAAAATTTTATTTTTAATGCTAAGGATTAAATTTCCACAACAAAAAGAAAAGCTTTTAAGGTATTCGAACACATTGAAATGACCTGATTCGCTAAAAGTATTGTTACGAATTTTGTGTAAAATAGTGTAAATAATTTGTATTTGGATGTGTAATGCCTTTA
>BMAV01020997.1:0-54178 GCA_019973955.1 Trichonephila inaurata madagascariensis | reverse complement strand
AGATTTAATTTGCGTTAAAATTGTAATGTTCACAATCAACGCCGTCCTCCTTACGTTATAATGGTGATTCAATGGGAACTTGGCAAAATCTTGGTGATAGAGCTAAGTTGGCGTCATTTTTGATGACCAACTTGGCGACCATTTTGGCGACTTGGCGATCATGTTGGGGACCATTTTTGGAGAGTTTGGGACTCTCTGGATTCTTTTAGAAATTAGTAGAGAAAATCACTAATTTCAAGACCTATGACGCAAGTGGATCTTTCTCGAATGATTCACGAGGGATATAAATAGAGAGTTTCTCGCCGAAAGTCAGTCAGTCTGGTTTTGGCTAGCCATCAGTTAGTATTGCTTTGACTGTTGCAGCGATTAGTGAGTACTTCGGCTGTTGAGCGAGTGATTGCTTGTGAATAATCTTTTATATACGTGTATTTTAGACACCGATAATTGTGTCTGAGTGCTGTTGAAGGTGTGAAGACCTTCTGAGATTTATTTTATGAATATTGCTGCTGAATCCTGTATTTAAAGGGTTGGATTTTCTACAATAAATTCTCATCGCTCTTAAAGAACTATATTGTTCTTTGTGATTTATCTGCATAAAATCATCGAACCCCGATCAACGTAACAGTAAATATTCTTTTTTTTTCTTTATTGAATAGAGCTATTTTTTTAGCTTTACAAAACACGCTTTGTTTTGTTTCTCAGCAACCTAGAGAGAGAGAGATTCCAAGTTACGATAAATTACACAAAATAAGAAAAACCGAAAGTGGGTCTATAATTTACCGGAATTGGGCATTTAAATAGTTCAAAACCTATCACAAAAAACTGATAACTCAAAATGATATAAATAGTTTCTACGAAACTTTTTGAACCTGATATTTCTATTATTTTCTAAAAGTGCTTTACTAAAACTTTTTTTACTGTATGAATATTTTTTGAGTTACAGTCGGTTATTTAAAAAAGGGTCTAATTTCTTATAATATTTATTTGATCAGCTCTAAAATTTTTAAATTTTAATAAAACATTAAAATTTTAGTACATTCTCGAAATAAATGCATCTATTTTGTTTTAGTAATACTTTTACTGATATAAATTTATTACTTTTTCTCTAATTGCTTTTATTTTTTAAAAAATTTATTGCTAAAATTTCATTTATAATTGTCAGTTTTGTAAAATTTAGGTAATTTGTTTTAAATGTTGTTAGTTAAATGTTAATATTAATCTATACAGGTTATCCAAAAAAAAAGCATTTATAATGCTTTAAAGTGCTATTTTTTAAAATTTGAAAAGAGTGCGCCAAACGTGTTCCAATACTTTAAAAAAATAGTCTTAAAAATGTAAAAACGCTCTGTAAAGAGATGCCTCATATTATTATTACTATTCAATCATTCAAAAATAAAATATCTCGATAAAAATGATTGCAAATAAATTTGCAGTCTGTTTTAAGATGTTACAATACGTAGGTAAAATATTTTAATATAAATAATTTATTGGTAAAACTATTTAAGATGTGTTGGAAAGCTAAAATCATATTTTTTTGTCAATTTGAGATTTTTACATTTTCAAATTGTACAGATTTTAACCTTTCCAAAAATACCTTAATTTAACCTCTAGAGCAATTAGAAGCCCTTAAAATCTATTTTAAATAATCGTTGAAACTGGGCCACTCCCATTTCAATGGTGAAAAATATAAACAAAGTACACTCACTTCCAAAAGTTAGGCACGGAGAGGAAAATGCTAATTTCCGGAAGCCAGTCAGAATTGAAAAGGATTCAATTCGCTGCAGAGGTAGATGAAAGTATGCAAATATATTAGGTAACAGCCAATCGTGCTTTCATGTCAAGAAGTATGCAAAAAGGGCAGTCTTATAAGAAGCCAGCTTTATGATGGGTTACAGAAGTTGATTGTAAGTGCTAATAGAAGGTGTTTAAAACTTTCGTACAATTTTTTTTCAAGACATACGTGTTTCTATGACTTCCAGAAAACGAATGGAAGATTCTGAGAGCTGGCGTGCTGTGGGGCACATTGAAGCAGGACAGTCGATCACAGATGTTGCTCTACTCTTTGGCGTTCATCATTCTGTAATTTCACGTTCGTGGAAACAATTCCAAACCACACAGACAGTTGTCCGAAGGCCCGTAGGCGGTCGCCCAAGGGTTACTACCCCCGCGGAAGACCGATATATTGCTGTTGTAGCCAAGAGGAATCGCAGAGCGACCTCCACACGTGTGATACCTATGGTTACAGCGTCCATTGGTAAGGCTATATCTGCAGTTACTGTATTCCAAAGATTACATATGAATGGACTGCATACCCGGGTACCTCGAGTTTGTGTTCCTCTATCCGTCCAACCAAAAGGGGCACGATTAAAGTGGCACCGGGAACGTGGCAATTGGACTGTGTCTGACTGGGGCAATGTCATGTTTATTGATGAGTCAAGATCTGCTCTGGAGCCTGATAACAAGGGTAAAAGGATATAGCGTAAACAAGGAACACGCAATCAGCCCCAAAACATAACCGAACATCACGCATTCCGAGGAGGAAGCATTATGGTGTGGACAGGGATTTCATTAGGATAACGCACCGACCTGCACATCTTTAAACGGGTTCTGTGACGGTTGTCCGGTATCGAAATGAAGTCCTAGAACCTATTGTGAGATTGTACGCTGCTGCAGTTGGTCCTACTTTTGTTTTAATGGACGACAACGCACGTCCCCATAGAGCTGACATCGTCGATGACTACCTGGAGAGGGAAGGGATTGGGCGTATGGCGTGGCCAGCATATTTTCCCGACATTAATCCCATTGAAAATCCTTGAGATGCTCTAGGCCATGCTGTATCTTCACGTTTCCCACCTCCAGCCACTCTTATTGAGCTGGAAACTGCTCTACAAGAAGAATGGCGATTACTTAATTCTTCGGAGGTAGCCCACCTAATTGAAAGCATGATCAGAAGGTGTAAACTTTGCATACAAATGAGGGGATATCACATACCTTATTAATGTCCTTTTTTTGCATTTTATGCTGTTTATTTTCACTTTATACATAATTCTGTGTAAGTCTCCAGTATGACATTATCTGATAACTTACAAAAAATGAATATTGTTTTCATTTCTGTATATAATTATTGATTTTGTTTTATGTATAAATATATATGTTACTTTACTGCCAAATTTTGTGTCAATCAAAGCAGTATTTGTTGATTTTTTTGCATTTTACATCTTCGTGTTTAACTTTTGGAATTGAGTGTACTTTTTTTGCATAAAGGTTGAACGGCTGGTGAGAACCAAAACATGTACCTTTTATTGTAAACTGAGCATTTTATTTTTTTTTTATTTCCTAGCCGATTAAAAGTCTCACTGTATACTTTAAAATCAATTTATCTCAAAATGTAAATTTTGATGTTCGATGTACCTTTTCTGAGAAACTACTATCCACAGGTATGTAAATTTTTTATGATATATTTATAATGATGACTAATAAATACTGAAATGAGCTTTTTTGTAAAAAACTCAAAAATTTATTTTTTACAAACTTTTTATGTGAAAAATGGGTCAAATTTCGCAATGTTTGACAAAATATTTCATAAATTATTAAAAATTTCAAAATTAGCTAAAAGCTCATTTCAGTATAATGAGAAAGCTATACTTTAATTGTATGAAAAATTTCAAGCATATACATATAACGGATTTTGAGAAAAGGTACATCGAAAACGACCAATTTAACATTGTCAGTATAGAGAGAGAGAGGTTTCCAACTCTCCTTAAAAAAAATTCTAAAACTACTTAAGAAGAAAAATTTTAAACAATTATCAGCAGACAGTTAAAAAAGTACGTACAATTTCTAAAGGGAGTGGGCAAATTCTAAAGAAAAAATAAGTACAAATACCCCGTACAGTTGAAAGAAGGGTGTTTGAACCGACCATTGAGTAACATCAGGTAAGTTGACACAAATTGTAAAAGTGAATATCTGCTTCAATCTCTCCATTTTATTTGTATACATATCGCAAATGGAATTTATTTTTGTTGACGGATTGTCATACTCCAAATTGTTATTAATGTAGACATAATCATTATGCTTTCTTAAACTAAATCTCACAAATAGTCATAATGTATTTGCAAAGAAGAGCTTTATACAGCAAAGCTTTTTTATCTTCTCATCCATTTCATAGCTTCTATTCATTTTTTCCATCTATTTTTCTTCAAAGTTGAATACCAAATGGTGTATTTGTTTCATTAGCTCAGAGTTGTATTATTATAGTTTATTATACATTTTTAACCTTTCCTTACTGATTTCTTGAGCTGCTGTGTCGAAAAAAAAGAAGCTAATTCTTCTTTAAATTTTGCTCTATCAGTATTCACAACCTGTAATCAAAGTTTCACAGTGGCTATTTCTTTTCTTTTTCTTTTCTTTTCTTTTTTTGAAATATGAATTAAGATATAACAGCTAACAATTTGAGATTTAATTAAAAACGTTTGATAAAATTATATTTTGAGAAAAATTTTCTATAAAAAAATCTTGCATGTACAATTAAATCAACCACTAATTCATCTTTTCAATTTAATCCCAACACCGAAATGTTAAAACGTAAATAAAATACTTAGAAAACAAAATAGAACCCAAATCCAATAAAATTTATTAGTTGAAAATATTATTAAACACAACTGAAAATATGGTTAAAACTATCTACCTCTAGGATTATTTTTTTTATTAAGAACTCAGTCTTTAGTTAAGAGAGAGGTAAAATTCAATGCTTTATAGCCTTAGGCGGTTAAGATCCATATTCATAAGGTAAATCTTTGAAAAAAAGAATCGCTAAAACGTTTAATTTAACTACCGCATAACGGAGACTCTTTAAACATCCTCCTTTTATTATTTTCTGCTCAACAGCCATTAACGAGCAAGATTAAATTGACTATTTTCCTTCATCAAATTCACTACTCTAAATAGCCAATTTTAGAGATTTAAAATAGGAAGATAATTCTTCAATCTTAACGGTCTTTTTCTTTTGAATGTCATTGACTAAAGCTTCTGGTGCTTTAAGTAGAATTTCATTGCACAATACATTTATTGAATATTTTGAACATAGAATCGTTTATTATGCTTTGCTTAACAATTGAAGGGGAAATCTCATTGCTTGGGTTTAAAAGAGTTAACGGTAAAATTGTTTTTCAGAGGTAAAAAGTTTGGCTTTGTTTATTCGTGAAATTGAGCTATAAAGAGCATAATAAGTATTTTTCTTTCCTTCGTTTTTTTTTTTGGAATTTTAAGTTCTAAACAATAAAAAAAATACAGTTAAGGTATCCGACTACGTTGAGAACCGTGATTTTAAAAAGGCGCATAAATGGATAATTTTCATGATATTTAGTGTCATCTGGATTAGAATACATGTATAAAATTGTTTTCAGGACATTTTGACAAAAAAAAATATTTAAATATAATATTTTGGCAAAAAATTAACTTAGAATAACCTTTTTTCAAAATGTTCTCCTTTTATGAAAAATGCTTCTATTATAATAATATTTTGCCTCAGACCTCTGTACAGAGGTTTAACTATGTGAGATTTGAAAAATTCACATTATTTTCAGAGTTACAACCATTTGAATTAATTATCGTCGTTTTTTTCTTAAAATTTCTCCCCTCTGTTGTCGTAAAACATGGATAAACCCCCTTCTAAGTTATATATTTCAAAAATTCTAGTTTATCCTCTGTACAGAGGTCAGAGCTATATACAGGCAAAATATTATTATAATAGAAGCATTTTTCACAAAAGGAGAATATTTTGAAAATGGGTCATTCTATGCTCATTTTTTGTCAAAATATTGTACTTAAATATTTTTTGATTGTAATACTATTCTTAAAACAATTTTATATACATTTCCTAATCTAAGTGACACTAAATATCATAAATATTATCCATTTATTGGCTTTTATAAAATCACGGTTCCGAACGTAGTCGGATACCTTAAAAGGAATGAATACAAAAAATAGGAAATCTAGTAAATTCTATAAGCCGACAATACATTTTTTAAAAATTTTCTATGCATCTGTTATTTAAAATTTACTTAAATTAACTCGAGAAAATAATCCTGATTTTTTTTATATGTTAATTTTTTGATGAAGGTTATTAATTAAATAACTGCGTAAAACTATCTATTTTTGTTTGTGAAATATCAACATTAACTGCTTCACCTTATCAATAGATTTAAAATTCTTTTATTCAGATGAATTTTTGCTTATTTTTGGAAAAAATTAACAACAAGGAAGCTGAAATCTACCTTCAAAGAGTTTTCTCTGGTTTTTATGACTATACATCTCTTAATTTTTTATTCAAAACGTACTAATTTATAAACTTCAAAACATTTCTCTCCTTATTTCTGTATATATCCATTTTATATATTCAAACCTCCAAAGTAGAAATCAATGCACGATATGTTAAAATGTTCTTCATATAAATTCAGCAGTATATCATGCTTATATACTTGAAAATATGAAAGTACGCCCTATTTGCCGGCATGCCGGAATGTCTTCAATAAGTTGTTTAAATGAAATGAAATCACGCATTCAGTTCATAAACTTTCAAGGAAGAGGGGAAAATATACATAAAGAAAAAATGTTTTTTGAAAGTAATTTTGGTGCATCGCATCTGCTTACGAAAAATGATTTATATATTTGATTTAAAAGTACCCAACTACAGTTTGAAAACTTAATTTTTTCGTACCTTGGTCATTATTTGTAAAAATAAACAAGGTTTTCTCATTAATATTTTTTTAAAAAAGCAATGACTACTTTTAACCCCTTCCCGGCTTTACCAGAGGGAAATGTACTATGCTGACTCGACCCGAGTGTAGCTCGGGCACTGTAAAAATTTACACTGTGCAATCGGTATTTTCCGAATTTTTTCACATGTGCTTTTTATCATTTTGAATATTTGAAAAGTACCAATCAGTGGAATTTTCTGCTAAAAGAGGACGTCCTTCTCTTGAGCACCCCCCCCCCCGGCGGGTTGGTTGACCACATTCCCCCAGCAGGGAAGACAATTATTCGAACACTACAGCGTATTATTTGGTGCTCAAACAGAGACAGCAAAGGGAATAAGGTAAGAAGAGAAACAAGATTCAGTTGTCCAAATTGAGATGTTGGGTTATGTGCAATATCGCAACGCTTCTCAAATTGTAAGCGTGCCCCACTTGGGGGCGCGATAACTCTACGAGGGGGGGACAAGCATATTGAAAAGTCCAAAACAAAAGATTATTTTTAAAAAAATACTTATTCACTGAAAGTAAAAAAATACATTCTGACATAATAAAAAAATAAAATACACATTTACACTGATGTAATACACTCATAAATACATCCGTACTGCATAATGTACTTTATAATTAATTTAACAATACTGATTTAAGACCAAGTATAATAGTACCAGTGAGCCATTGGTCTAATCACGTATAAGAGTATAATACCAAATTTATACTTATCTTGATAATTTGTATGGTTTATAATTAAATTCCTTAACTGCCGATTAAAGTTACGCGATACTCTCCTCAACGCCACCGTTTTCCACGTAAGCTTGGTGCGTATATGATGTAAGAGGAGGGAATTGGAAAGAAAGAAGTAAATAAGAAAACTCTCTGAAATATAGAGTATGTAGGCTGTTCAATAAGTAATAAGACTAATTTTACTGCCACGGAAACCATTCATCGGAATGTTGTTAATTTTTGTGGCATTAGAAATGTTTGTTGTCTTCATTAACAAATGATACCTGCGATAGGTGGCGTGTACAGACTCATGTTCTTGAGTATCTCGTGATCGAACTGAAGCGTGTTTGTAGGCGCCTACAGAAACGCTGTCTGTTGTCGAAATGGAAGCAAAAATCAACATCGGAGACCTCTGATATGATACGATATGATTAAAGACGCTGGAACAAAAAGGCGACAACATCTTTAAACGCTTTATTACAAGAACGAATCTTGGTTTAAAAGCATCATTATGATCCAACCATAAAACAACAAAGCAGTGAATGGGAAACATCCATCTTCACCTACTCCCAAGCAATAACTGTGTGAAATCGGCTGAGTAAAGTTTTAATTTTTTTTTATCTTGAAGGAATTATTATTATCAACACACGCTGTCGAACCTGGTACTACCGTAAGCCGCTCATACTACGCAAATGTCATGCGAACAAATGTACAGAACGCGTTAAAACGTCCATTGCTCCGAAATGGCTTCGTATTGCCTTACGATAATGCCCGATCACATATCGCTCGTTGCGTACTGGATGTTTCACAGCAGAACAACGTAGAGATTTTACCACAACCTCCACGGTTTCAGTCTCACTCCCTGCGTTTTCTCGCTTTTACATCAACAGAAACCATTGCGAAGCAAACGTTTTGCAAGCAACAAAGCATGTGTAAAGGTTGGCCAGAGCGGTTGCCAAAAACTTTCACATAACGGACTTTTACATGTTTTAAGAAGTGGACAAACGTTGGGATGAATACGTGCGTGCCGAGGAAGTTATTTTGAAAAAAGACCATACAAATGACGACGATTAAAGGTATTTTGTTATTTTTATAATTTTTAGTCTTATTACTTATTGGACGCCCTCGTATATCTTCTCCGACACTCTGTCAAGGTTTTTTTTACAGCATTCCAAAAGCCTTCTGAATAATTTTATGAAAGGCAATACACAGACAAGATCATTACTTCAAACAGACGTATAAGTACGATCGAGGGGATAAATCTTTTAGCCGAGCCAGACGTTTATATATGCCGGTGGAAGTTAAGTTAAATTCGTATTGTAGCTTTAGCTTCAAATTATAGTATTATTGAATCAATACATTGTTGTTATATGGAAGGGGCTAGATGAAAATTATGATTGAATATTTGGGTCTCAAATATTGAAGGTTTAAAAAGCACTGCAGTACCGTGTTTTTCGAATTTATCATACACGCTCAAATTTTTGATTTAAAATTTCTAATCATTTCTGTAAATGAAAAGACTTAAATAAAATTTTAATCCAAGATAAAGCTAAGTATTCCAAGCTTTATATTTATAACTAATTATTGAATTGACAAGAAAATCTGATGATTTCTGCCATACAAGAAAGCCAACTTTACAAACAAATTACTCATTTATTCAAATACATATTTTTTACATTAATTTTTTCGAAAACTTTGTATGTGTGCGAATGGAGCTTATTATATGTATGTTTAAAAATAGGCTTAAAAAAATAGATGTTTTCTATTCATAATCAGAAAATAAAAATAAACCTGTATGGAAGGGTTAATCAAAAAATTTAACTGCAAAATTTTGAAAACCTATTACCTCTTGAAGATACAGTCACATTGAATTCAAAATCTTTGTTTTAAAATAAATACGTGTAAAACCGTGAAATGGGTCTGCTACAGGCAGTTAAGGTATTTGAGAGAACATTTCAATATATATATATATATATATATATATATATATATATATATATACTATATATATATATATATATATATAATAAGTTCACATTTTCCACTTAACATCTAAAAATATTTGTGCTTATAAAATATTAAGTAATTCATTGATACATTAATTAATTCCCACAAATCCCACATAATTGAGATAAATTTTCATGATAAACACAATCAAATGAATACTTATAAAAAAGAAAAATATCGTTCTGAATAATTTATCTTAACATTTAAAATATTTTCTTTCAGGACTAAAAAATGAAAATAAAAAATAATTTCTCCCTTAATCTGTTGAATTACTCTCAGTCAAAATATCATCCACAATTTCTTAATTTGAATAAATAATGAGAAAAACAAATGGATAAAAAATAAAGTTTTGTGTCAGTAAATTCAAAAAAATAAAAATTATAAATAAATTTATTCAAGGAAAGTAAGTATTATGCATATCTTTTTAACGATATTTTTTGCTCGGTGACCAAATTTTACTTTTGGAAAATATTGTAATTTTGTATCAAGTCAAAGTTATAAGAAACTGACAGCCTTTAAATGGAGTGCTCCGGAAAAATTATTCGCATATTCTGTTGATGATTATGGCCAAAATGTGACAACACATCCTCAAATTTAATCCTTCAGCGCTTTGGGTTTTGAAATGCAAATCAGTGTCTGGAAACTTAATAGTCTTTTATTTTTTAAAGGAAGTCCAGTGACCCAAATTTATACAAATATTTTTGCGTTTTACGTGTAAATAACTATGTGGTTTCATTTTTTTTGCGCAAACTTCGAGAAGTATCTTCCTTGGTATTTTTAAAAATTAAAAGTAAACAATGACTTAACATTTTTGCTGTGAGCTTATTTTATTAATGTAAAATAATGTTATAACTTTTGAAAATTAATTTTGAATTTTTATTTGCTAAATTCTGCCCGTTAAGGTATATACACTGTGCAGTATCATTATATAAATACATTCCAAATTTATTTAACTCAATTCCTTTCAAGACATCTATTTTGATTCAATTATTATATTTTGTTGTGGTACACACACGCAAACATGTGTGTGCGTGTGTTCCTCTTTGGTCAATTGATTTTTATTCCAATATTGTTTTTTTCCGATTGATTCTCGATTTCAGAATTTAAGGTATCCGACTACGTTCGGAACCATGATTTTGCAAAAGCGTATAAATGGATAATATTTATGATATTTAGTGTCACTTAGATTAGAAAATGTATATAAAAATTGTTTTAAGAATAGTATTAAAAAAAAATTTAACAATTTTTTGGGAAAAAAATGAACATAGAATAAACCCTTTTTAAAAATTTTATTCCCCTTTTTGTGAAAAATGCTTCTTTTAATAATAATTTTTTGTCTGTCAAACCCTTGGATTTACGAGCCCCTTTAAGCAGTTTTGAAATAAAAACCAAGTGGGTTTACCCATTTTTTAACGACAACAGAGGGAAAAATTTTAAAAAAAAAAAACACTGATAATTTTTTCAATGGGTTAAAAGAAAAAAAAATGTAAATTTTTTAAAAATCGTAGTTGAGTTTCTGCAGGGTCTGAGCTACATATAAAAATATTATTATAATAAAGCTTTTTCCAAAAAAAGGAAAAAAGGTTAAATTTAATTTAAATTTTTTTGCCGAAATTTTTATTTAAATTTTTTCTTTAAAATTTTAAAATTTTAACCCAGGTATTGGGGAATCTAAGTGACACTAAAAAAACCTATTTTTATGCGTTTTTTTAAAGGGGTTAAAACGTAGTCAATAAAAAAAAATTTTTTTCTGTTTTTTAAAAATATTTGATTTATCCATAATTTCTTTAATCTTTTTATTATTATCTATCTGTCTAAATAAAGTACAGTTTTTTTTTAAATCTACATATATATTTATCAGTTTAATTGTATAATGTATTTATACTATATTTAAATACACATCTTCCAAAATCGTTCCCAATTTTTGGAAATCTCAAAAAATTTCCCACATGTTTTAAGGGGGAAAAAGATTATTTGGGTTTTTGATACAGGCATTTTTTTAATATGTTAATAGAAATTCAAGTTATTTGAAACACTACAAAAATATTTCTTGATATTTAGGTAAAAACGTTGAGAATATATGTAAAAAGGACTAATTTCTTAAAATTTAAACTGTTAGTGATTAATAAAAAAATATAAATTATATAAAAATTGTTTACATTAAAAGACTAAGTTCCTAACGCGAATTGCAAATTTATAAAAAGGAAGATTAAATATGCCCTTAAAACATTTTGCAAGTCTTTTGAGAACCACTTCTATTTATATATATATAAGAAGAATTATATTTCAAATATTTGATTAAAAAGTACCAAATTACCATTTGAAAACTTAATTTTTTCGTCCCATTATCATTATTTGTCAAAATAAATAAATTTTTTCAGAAACTTTTTTTCTTTAAAAGAGTAATGAATACTTTTGATAAAAATTTTAATTAAGATTCATAAAAATCCATTATTCCTGAAAAAAGGGGCCACAAGTATAAAATTTATAAAAATAAGTACAAGAAAAAAAAATATGGAATATGATTTTATATTAATATTTGGTGAGCTTTCTCAAAATATACACACATTTTCCTCTTAGCATCTAATAAATATAATTATTGGATATAGATTATTAATTAATTAATTAATGCGTTACTTAAAATTTTCCAACTATTTTCAAAAATTTGATTTAAAATTTTTTTCCGCCTTTAAATGAGTATTTATTAGTAAAAAAATATTTCTCTGAATAATTAACCTTAAAATATGTGAAGTATTCTCTCTTTTCAAGATTAACCCTCTCACTACGTAGTTATTTTATCAAAGTAGGTTCAAAATTGGGTTTATAGGGTTTTTATTACGTTTTTAAAAAATCTACATAAAAACCCCCCTTTGGGGGGGATTTAAAAATACAAAAAAAAATTTGAAAAAATTTTTTTTTTAAAAATATAAAAATTTTTGGGATCATAAAAATATGTCCCTTAAAAACATAAATAAAAAATAAACAAGAAGGCGGGGTTGCGCACCCTAAAAAAGAAAGGAAAAATTGCATACTCGTGGAAATGGGGGGGTTTTTTGCCCCCATCTACGATGCCCATGGAAATCGGTCGATGCACAGCTAGAGGGTTAAAAAATATTAAACAAAAAAACAAGTAATAAAAAACCCCAAATTTAAAAGTAAATTCCCTTTAACCCTTTCAACAAAAAAAAAATTTTTTTTAGCTATTTTTTAAATTAAATAGTTCAAATTAATATAAATATGTATATACATATGACAAAACCGCAACTTTAAGTGGTCATTAATTTTTTTTTAAATTGTCATTAAAGTATCGTGTTGTCACCCAAAACAATGTTAAAAAATTTGATTTCCCTTTTAATCTTTAAAATGTGAAAAAATTTTTAAAATTTTTTGACTCAAGTCGCTAAAAAAGGGAAACCAACTTGGTTTATCTGTAACCCTTTTTAAATAATTAGTTTCGGCCAATTAATTTTAAATTATTAATTAAATTATCGTTTTTTTTAAAAAAACAATAGTGTATAAAAATTTTTGGCTCAAAAGAGCTTTAAAAATGTGGAAAGAAAAACATTTTCAAGTTTTGAAAAAATGGTCAAAATTAATAAGTCGCCTAATGCCAACTTTGGGCTGTATTTGTATTTCTTTGATTGATTGATTGAATATTAAAGTCGCACTGTGCAGCTACAACCCAGGGCTTTTGGGGGACCCGGGCCACGTAATTTTTGAACCATGGTCAAAAGAATTTGGGCGACACCTGAGCTGGCACCCCCTCCCAAAATACCACACCAAGGGAGGACGCCTTTTTGCCCCGACAGATTTTTAAAGTGCATCGCTGCCCACGGGGGATCTTTAGTGGGACCGGGGTCGAAAACCCTAAAAGGCAATCCACGGGTTTGATACCCATACCCTCGGCCACCCGGCCTGTATTTTTTTTGAATAATTGGTTTTTAAACAGTTTATTTTTTTAAATTTTAATTAAATTACTCATTTTCATCCCAAAAAAATCATTTATATAAAATTTCAGCTCAACTGAGAGCTTTAAAATGTTTTTTTAACGATTGGGAAAAATTTTACCAAGATAAATATATAGAGGTGTGAGGGTAATAGAGGAATTGAAAAAAGACATTCCCTTTAAAGTTTTGAATTTTTTTTGAAAATCACCCCAATTTTACAATTTAAAAAAAAATTTTAAAAAGAAACAGCAAAATGTTGTGTTTTTTAAATTTAAAAATTACTATAAAATAAAACCTTTTTTCCGAGGAAAATCGACTGTTATGCATATTTTTGATATTTTCCTCGTAAAAAAGAAGGGAATTTAAAGGGGTGATCGTAATAAATTTTCATATTCATTTACACACGTACCCAAAATTCCCTTTTCCCTTTAATCCTTTACCGCTTTATTTTTAAAAAATGGAAATCAGTGTCTGGGAAAATTTTAAATTTTATTTTTAAAAAGTATAGTAATCCCAAATTTCATATAATTTCTTTCAACAATGTAAAAAAAATTGTTTTAGTTTCATTTTTTCTCTTAGGAAATGAAAATTTTTTAAAATTTTTTAAAAAAAAAAAGCTTTGGAATTGGGAAAATTATATGCAAACAAAAAAATTTCCCCTTTTTTTTTTTTTTTTACGGCTGAAACAAAGAATAAGTTTTTCCTTTTTTATCTTTTCTTTATTAATGTAAAAAAAAATGTAATAACTTTTTCGAAAACTAAAATTTTTCTTTTTATTTTGGTAAATTCTTTCATTGTTTTTTTTTTCTTTCGCAGTATTTATTTTTAAAAAAATTCTGGATTCATATTGTTTTAATTTTTTTTTATGGCTTCTCATTTTAATTTTTGATTATACTTTGTTCCCTTTTATATTTATTTTTTTCACAAACCTTTTAAACACATATACTAGTGTTAACGTTACTAATACATTTCTAAAAATGTGGGGAACCCCCCTAAGGGGTTATAACCCATTTGGGGGATCAACCAAAAAGAAAACAAAAAAATTATTTTTAAAAACTACTGAATTAATTAATGATTAATTTACTGAAAAGGGAAAAAACCAAAAACAAAAAATAAAAAAATAAATACACATTTACACCCCCTATAATACACTTATAAAATATATCGTTCTACACAATTTTTTTTGATAATTAATTTTAAAAATACTAAGAAAAAAAGTTTAATTTCCTTTACCCCCCATGCGATTATCATAAAATAATTTTTAAAACAAAAATTTAAAACTGATCTGGATGTTTTGTGTGGTTTATAATTAAAAATCGTAATTTTTAAAGGGCGTATATTATTATTGAATTCAATACATTTGAAAAATATGATTGAAAATTTACAAAATTTTTAAAAGTTTTGAGACATACTGTCCTAATGTATTATTCTGATTTTATATATATATATAATGGGGTTACACCATCATTTTGATAACTTATGCAGTTATGATTTAAGTAGAAAAAACACGATAGTAGGGGGAAAGGGGGATGTACTTTTTTTTTTAAAATATGTGGGAAATTTTTAGATAAAATGTTTATTTCCCAAAAATAAAAATAAAAAAAAAAAAATTTAAAAAAGTTTTTTTACTTCTTGATATTCGTTCCTTTTCTTATTATCTCATTTTCACTATTTTTTTTTTTTTATAGATCTTTTTAAAAAGTAAAAATTTCGGAATATTTATGCCATAATTAAATTTATTTATTTAAATTTTTCCCTTTTAGATTATGTTTTTCATTTTTTTCAAAATATTTTAAAAAAAATGCTTCAAACCCCATCCCTATTGGGACCCAAAAATTTAAAAACCACAAAAATTTTAATTTTTTTACATGTTTTATCCCATCATAACTTTTTAGACAGATTTTTTTAGTCAGTAGGGCCCTTTAGAATGTAGTGAACTATAACGGTATTTTAATTCGGATTTTTTTTCGGGGTTTTGCTGACGAAAAAAAAAAATTTCAAACTGTGATAATCCCGTTTGATAAGGGAAAAATTTTGCCAATAAGGGGGGGCTTTACTTGTACTGGTTGGGGAGGGGAAATTCTTTTTTTGAAAATGCAATACAGCACACTAAATGTTTCATTCCCACTTTTTTTTTTGTTTTTCCCTTACCACACAACATTGAAACTTTTTAATTTACCGCAGTTTTAAACAATGTTGTTAAATGTCACCCTCCAAACAATACACCAAGCAGTCCCTTTTGAAAACTTTTTAGTCCCCTTTCAAGCATATCCCCCTCTATATTGTTTAATTTCGGCTTCGATGTGTTTTTGTGGGCCCAGGGGGCTTGGGCGATCTTTTAAACCAAAATTGGGAAAAAAAAGCCCGAAAAGTTAAAAAAGAGATAAAAAAAGGGGTTTGTACACAGGCCGTTTGCATCTCCTCGCAAAGGGGGAAAATTTGTCATTTGAAAAAGACTGCTCTTAAAGGGATGTGTGGAAATATTGGGGGTGTGGTGCGGCCCCATCTTGTTGCAATCACACGTTGTCAAACCCCTTTTTGGGAGTGGGTGAAAATTTTTGGGATCATTGTTGCATACCGTCAAATTGACACACGAACTCGTTCCCCCTTTTTAAATTCTAACGGTCTTCGGGGGTCCTTTTCTATTTTAGAGACATTCCCCGTTGCTCTAAAGTTTAAAATTAAAGTCCCGGGATACCGAATACCGGTTTTTTAAGCCTTTTGGGCCTTTTGTAATACCAAATTACAAGTTTAAAAACCGTTTTTTTATTTACTAGAAAAATTCTCCCCTAAAGTTCGGGGGTCACCAACTAGAAAATAGATACTTTTTTTTTTTTATGTTCCCTAACAGAAAAATTAAATTTGAATACAAAGTTGCAAAGAAGTGATAAAATATTAGAATCATTCAATGGCGGGGAAAAAAATCTATAATATATCAGGAATACTGCCCCGATTAGGTTGGTCTTACGTATTTTATTTTGTCAAAAAAGTTGTTTTGCGAAGAATGTGCGAATATTTTCGTATTTTTTAATTGGCGAGTTTTTTATTCCCTTTTATTTGCATATTATATAAGTGTTCAAAATATTTTCGTTTTTTAATATATATAAAAATAATAGCCCATAGTAATGACTAAGAATAACTTTGAGAAACATAAAAAATCAGTTGATAATACTTCGGTTTGGTTTCATTATTTATATGATGAAAACCACAGACTGAATAGTCATATTTACACTTTTTTTGTGATTTAAATAAATAAGATGTTCCTTTACTTTTGCGGCTCTTTATATACTGTAATAATTTAGTATTTACACAGTATTTTGGATATTTAAACCTAAAAAACTGGAAAAAAACAAAAAAAAAACCTGTGTTTTCTTTTTTTTCTAAAACTATTACCGGTATTAAGACCTAAAAATACCGAATACCGGTATTGAATTTTTGGTCCATTTGCAATCCCCCCATCCTTCACATTAAAAAAATTTCTGATCGGGACACCCCTCGTGGAGGAATATAAATTGACGACAAAGGAATTTTCCACTACAACCCCGACCCCCCGTTACGAAATATACCTCCATGGAAAAAGCGCGCTGCTGCCCACACAAATATTCAGACTGAGACGAGCGGGAATACAAATAACTACCCCTTTTTTACCGAACCCTTCCCCACTCTTCTCCCTCCCTACAAACATCATTACTCATGTTCAAAGGGAAATTCACGCACCCCACACCGGGCCTTTTTTTGATAACTTCCGATTTTGAGATTGATGTGTTTAAATCCCCATGTCAGAGTTTCTTAGATGATTTAGATTGGGAAAACAGCCAGATATCATCCTTATCACCTTTTTTGGCTGAAATACACTTTGGCCACCATAAATCAACACCCCAAAAAAAGGCAAAAAAACATGAAATTTACAATATGCATTGCGGGTTGAGATATGCAAATGATTAGAATTTCAGCGCAGACACACATCACGCGCACCTGTGGCGCCCCCTCAAAAACGCATTTAAGGCTTTGGGAAATTTTGACGATTTCAAGTTCGGCAATTGGTTTTTTTTTGGTTTTCGAAAACCGTCAGTTCTTCTCGTAAAAAAAAGCGATCAGCTTTTGATCAAGTTTCCCAGTTCGACAGAGGAAGGGTAATGGACTCCCGGTTTAGGATTATCTTTCAGGAAAATCGGTAGTCGTGTTCCAAAACCCAAAAAACTGTTATGCGGATTGGGGCCGTTGGATGAGGGGGGTACGACGGGCCGACGTGGTCGATCACATCCCCTCAGTGCGCCACTTCATGGGAGGAAGGCAAATTGTGCGCATGGAGTGACGGATCACTCAGTCACATCACGAACAATACACAGCACATTGAGTCTGTAACGCATCATTCAGTGTCGGGCATACCATTCGCCCGTTTACAGCTGAGTGGTCCGTCCCAAGCCCCCCCATTCTTGTTCCCTTGACCGAACCAAAGACGTCTCTGCTGCCAATGGTGCGATAAAGAAGGAAGTGGGCTGCAAAATGGAATGAAGTTTCTTTACTGACGAGTCACGCATATGTCCAACACCACGATGGTCGGATTCGAGTCTGAAGACACCGTGGAGAGGATACGGGTGCGTTACTCACCCCCACACTGGTCCTGCCCCCTTATTATGGTATGGGGTGGTTTGAATATCACTCTTGCACTCCTGTAGTACGCATTGCCGGATTTTAAAACAAGCGCCACATCCCCGGGGGGCTGGAGCCATTTTCCTTCCTCACCTTCAGGTTTTCACAGCCATATTTCAACGGTAATGCGCGACCACACGGGGCCCGCATTGTCGAAGGGTTCCCATCAACCCCCAGTTGTTGTTCCCCCCCTCGCTCCTCGGTCTTTCCCGATAGAAAACATGTGGTCCATGGTTGCTAAACGTTGCCCCAGATTATCCCCCCAGCTGTCACCCAGTTTAAATTTTGGAAACGTGTGGGAAGCTTCTTGGTCAGTTTCCCCCCAAGAACACACCCAAAGTCTCTTTGAATCAAGCTGAGGCTTGTGGCAGCGGGGATCTTCAACAATGACGGCTACTCTGGCTACTGTTTGGCGGCCCACATTTCCCAAAAATCTATAAATTTAATCATTTGATACTTGGTCAAATTTATCTACAAAATAAATTTTGTTGTGCTATCTCTTGTCTTTCTTGGTGTTGCATTTACGGTGGCCAGCAGTGTATAAGAGGTCCATCCCTAACAGCCCTAACATTGTTTAAAATGCAGTTATTAATCAATTAATAGATTTCATGCGTACTTTAAATTCGAAACTGCTTTCATCCGAAATTCTGTGATTTTCAATTAGGCCAAATTTAAAAATATTAATTAAATATTATTAATTAAAATAATTGGTGTATGAATTATTAATTTAATTCATTTTTACCGTATCATTACAATAAAAATAGAGACAAACACAAAAAAATTCATAAATTTTCAAAAGATGAATAAGAGCTTTAAATGTTTGTGAGAAAAATATATTGAAAGAATTAGAAAAAGGAAAATTACTTTTTACTCAAAAAAAAGGTATCAATAAAACATCTGTACCCTTGATTTTACTCTTCTACAGGGTAGTCCTGAATTCATAGTACAAACTTTAAGGATAGATACAGGACATTGGAACAATAATTTATTGTATAGGAATACATGGGTGCAAGTGACGGGAAAGGACCAGGGAAAAAAAAGAAAAGAAAATGGGTTACCCTTTTGGTTGCGTTACCGGTAGAGGCAGAATGTCTACCGCCATTCAGCGTGACTCGTAGGCAAAGTGCCATTCGAAATTGTGCTGGGCACGATGGGAGAATTACGTATGCCGAAAGCGGACATGCATTACATGTACGGCCGTCAAATGTAACGTCAGGTTCGTTCGAATGTTTCACTCGCAGTTTCCTGATCAACGAATGTGCCTGATCACAGAATTTTCAGCGGTTACATCGTCAACTTCGTGAAACACGTTCGTTTCACGTCACCAGGCATGATGCTGGTCGACAAACTGGATGATGCTGATCGATGTGTCTGTGCGCAGTCCCAGCCTGGAAGAAAGCATCTTGAACATTTTGGCGGATACACCTGAGTCAAGTACAAGAGCTGGTGCCCATCACGTAAATGAGTCATTAGACCATTTGTGAGTGTTAAGAGGACTTGTCCCCAAAAAATGACCTACCTATCGTTTTTTTAAATTTTTATTTAATTTATTTTTTTCGTATTATCTTTCGACTGATATATCACTTGTGCAAGTCGGAAAAGGGAAGTTGAATAAAACTTTTTTTAAAAACCAAATTCAATTCGGCCACCCCCCTTTTTTAAAAAAAAGCAAAAAAAACATTATGATAAAAATAATCTATGCTATGAAATAATAACTAAAAAAGAATGTATAATATATAAAAAGAATATTTCCGAGGCAATCAATAATGTAATTTTTTCTTTTTTGTGAAGTGTGTGCTTGAAAATTTTTGAATTAAGGTTTTTTATTTTAATAATTTCATTATTCAGTTCGTTTTCCCTGACGTTTTTTTTCATACAAATTAATGCTTCAATATATGCGAAGAAAAAACTAAATTTTCTGTCGAGACAAAAAAAAAATTTTCTTAACATTTTTTTTTGAATTTTCTGTCAATTAATACTTTCTTAAAATTTTCATCTATAAAATGTATGGGTTAAAAAAATATGAAAATCAATTATTTTAAAAAAAAAATATATAACTAATATCTTAGTGGTATTTTAAGTTTATTTAAGGTTATTATTTTTTTTTTCAAATTTATAAATTTTTAAAGTGGTTTTTCAGTTTTGTTTTTCAAAACTTTAGTGCATTCAACCTACCCCTTTCCCACAATTTTTTACCAATCACTTCCATTTTTCCCCCTGTGTTTGCATATAAAGCATGTAACAAAATTAGGGATCGATTTTGCTGTAAACTGAATATTTTTAAAAAAAAAAATGAAAAGATATTGGTTTTTTTAAATTTTTTTAGCATGCATATCACCATTTTATTTTTTTTCTAAAAAACAATTAAATTGTTATAAAATAGACCCCTAAAGTTGTTTGTAAGATCCATATAAGAATATTGAAAAAATTTTCAAGTAAAAAATTTAAAAATTAAAAAAGGGTAAGTTTTTAAAATTTTAAATTTTCTTCAAAAAATTTAAATTTTTTAAAGTGTGTGAATAATATGTAAAAAATTTCATCTTGATCATTTTCTTGAATAGAAACATTATATAAAAGTAAAAAAATAAAATTTTTAAATACAAAAGAAATATAGTTCAAAGGGTACCAATCCTCTTAAAAAACCCACACCTCATCCATTTTCAAAGATCACAAGCAAATCTGGCAACTATTTTCCCCCGAATGGCAGGGGGTTGTATAGCAACAGGTTTGCAGCTGGGCTTTAAAAGCTCTTTTGGCTAAACGTTATTAGCAGTGATTGAAAATTGCCTCGTCAACGACACTTTCAATAAACACTTTGTCTTTCCTTTCGCCTCTTATTATTTTTGTCTGTGCCTCACCGCCCCTTTGCACAAATGCGTCCCTATATAATAAATGATTTTTCCTAGTCCTGTACCACGCTTAAGGTTTGTACCATGAATTCGGGGCCATCCTGTATAATAAACTAAGCTTATGGGGAGGGATGAACTTAAAAAAAAAAAAACAAATGTTTAGATATAGGATAATAATGGACTTGAATATATTTTTGTAATATTCATCCACAAAAAGAAATAAAAATACGATAGAAACAAAACAAAATTTATATCTTGTTTTAAAATGGTATTTCCGTACTCGGTGTAATGCTTTTGAATATCATTGCATCTTATGGACTCGAAATAACCCAAATCATAATTCATTTTATGTGCTGAGTGTTGGTTTTGGCTCAAGGAAGGTATTTTTATCGATTTTACAACAAATAAATTCAATATTCAATCTTTTTTTAGCATTGATGATAAATAAATAAATAAAGTTTCCCTTTTTAAAATATTTAAATTGTGTCAAGCACTTTTTTTTAAATTAAATAAAAACATTGTTCGTTATCATACTTAAAAAAATTTAATTGAACCGCAATCAATAAAAATTTATCCTAAGCTAATTTTTATATTATTTTGAAAATGTTTTGAAATATATTTTAGTAAAATAGTTTCATTTTCGGATATTTTTAAAATAATTTTAATAATAATAAAAAAAAAAGAATGAAAGTTTTTATAGTTTGGAAAATTTTTTCCCTTTATGTAAAAAATTATATTAAATTTGTTGTTTCACATAAAAAGTACTTTTATAAGCCAATAATGATGCAATAAGTACATAGGAGAGAGTATAACACGTATTTCAGGTTCAACTCCATCAAAGATCACTGTAGAATAAATGTAGGCTGTTGAATTCAGGGGGTTTTTTTTTTAATGTCTCATATAAAACAACTTGAAATTTTGACCCCGGACAAATGACGAGGACGACACTATAGTTGACATTTCCTCAACGAACATCCCCACCATACCAATGGAAGGATTTTGGATTTAGACCAACGTTTCTCAAACTGTGGTATGCGAACATATTGAAAAGTCGAAAACAAAATATTATTTAAAAAATTATTAGTTTACTGAAAGTAAACAAACAAAATCATTCTGACGTAATAAAATTAACGTTTACACTAATGTAATATGTTTATAAAAAATCAGTATATTGCCTATATTTTTAAAATTTAAATTTTAAAAATACCAAGGTAATAACAAGTTTAATTTCAGTGACCCCTTTGGGTTTTCTATGCACAAAAATGTACTCGTACCTTGATAATTTGTACGGTTTATAAATAACCTTAACTGCCGATTGTTACTCAATTGCCCTTTAAAGCCTCGTTTTCCTTGTTGGGCGCGTATGTGATGTATTGGGGAGAAAAATAAATATAAATAAAAAATTTCTATAAAGTAAACCCTTTGAAGCACTGTCAGTCTTTTTTATTGCATTTAAAAACCTTCGAAATGTTTATGGATAGCAGTAAAAAAGCCGTACTTTGGGAAAAAGTATATATACTCCCGGGGGCACTTAAGAGATTAAAGTTGCGTTTTGGGGTCAAAAAATAGTATTATTGTTTTTCATTGTTATTTGTATGAAAAGGGGGTGAAAATTATGATTGAATTTGGGTCATAAATAATGAAATTTTGAGAAGCACGCCCAGACAGATTTATTATTTTATAGAAGTCTTCGTGTTCCCAGGCTCGAACCCTTGCATGCCGGGTTGGTCGGAACTGGTAGTGAATGAATATTAAAAACACTGTTCAGCTAGAAGGGCTTTGGCGACGGACCTCGAATTTAAAAGATGGTCAGAGGGGGACAAACCTTAGTGCCCCCCCCTCTCATAGCTACCCACCACACCAAGGGGAAAAAAGAGTGGGAACCTTGACTCGTATGCTGCAACCTCATGGGGGAGTTGAAGGAATCTGGGTTAACATTTTTTAAAATCGTCACAACAGCAAAAGTTTGGTTTTCATTTTGCACCAGGTTTTTAAATTTTTTAAATCCATCATTTCAATATTTTAGTATTCAACCTTCCTGGGAAATTTTACTTTAAATTTGATACATTTATCTTTTAAAAACCCCTTCCCCACCGCGAAAAAAATTTCTAATCATTTTACAAAGCAATGATTTACAGAAATAAGGATATTTTCATTGAAGTATTCCTTTAAAAACATGTTAAAAAAAGTAAAAATAAGCTTTTTTGCAAAAGTTAAATAAAAAAAAATTAAAACACAAAAAGGGTTTTTGTAACAATTGCCCACCGGTCTGACGATGCAGTTCGGGCCCAAAACATCGCTACAAAGGGCTAGATGTACCCGTCGTTAGCCTAGCTTTAAAACACCATTCAAGTGACAGAAAATTTTGGCCCCTTTTCCAATTTTAAGGAGAAACGCTCTAAGGTTAAAACGTATGGGATGGGTGATTAAAATACAAATATAAAAATTGGTTGTGAACGTCATTGTCATTTTTATATAAATAAAATGGAAGAAATTTAGCTCATTTAAAAAATCAAACCGATTTGAAACCTTTAAAAATATCAAAGTAAAAAATGTTTGTATAAAATGTTTCTAGAACATTTGTAAACTTACCTATTTATGAAACATAATATTGTCCTCTAATATATTCAAAGCGACGTACGTTATATAGAAAATTTTAAAAATATTAAATAATTTTATTATTTTACAATCTTGTGATCTCCTCAATTTAAAAAAAACCTATAAAGTGTATCCATCTTTTAGTATTAAAAAATAGGTCTTCTTATTAATTTGATACTTTTACGAAAAACAAAATTGAACTTTCACATTTTTAGATGGAAGAAGATGGTTTTAAAATATTGAAGAAAATTTTTATTTATTTGAAATATATATATATCTATATATATATATATATATATATATATATATATATATATATATATATATATATATATATATATATAGGGAAATCTATAAGAATATTTTTAAGAAAATTTTCATATTGAGAGACTTTTTTAAAATTTGATAAAAAAAATGATCAATTCGTTTTTTTCTGAAGTGTGACCCTGCCATCAGGCTTTCCTGAAATTTTTAAGGATCCGTTTAACATATTTAAACATTATAAATGGTTTTAGTACTCAAAGAATAAAAACTAAAATTTTTAAACCCAAAAATATTTAAAATAAATTGCCTAATTTCACAAAAATCACAATAAGTGCAATTTTAGCAGTATTTTTGTAAAACTTCAAAGCAATTAGAGAAAAAAGTAATAAACTTATATTAGTACAAGTATTATCCAAACAAATAAGATGCATTTATCTAGATAATGTACTAAAATTTTAATATTTTATTAAAATTTGAAAACTTTAGAGCTGATTGAGAGTAAGCATTATAAGAAAAGTCGCATTCGTTATGATACCATTATTTAAATAACAGGCCCTAACTCAAAAAGTATTTATACAATAAGAAATATTTTAGTACATTCTCTAGAAAATAACATAAATATTTGGTTAAAAAAGTTTTATATAAATACATTTGTAACATTTTAAGTTATCAGACTCCCTGTGATAGGTTTTAAGCAATTTAAATGCCTACTTCTGGTAGATCTAAGACCCAATACAGTTTTTCTAACTTTATAAAATTGACTGTAGCTTGCCTCTAGGTAGCGTAGAATCAAAAAAAATTATGTTTTGTAAAGCCAAAAAATAGCTCTATTCAATAAAATAAAAAACAAAAATATCTGTCCAGACCGAATTTGGTCATTTTAAACGTGTTCGGATACCTAAATACAGGAAAGGTTTAAATACACTCAAATCATCCTTCCATCTTCAAAATAAAGAAGGAAAACTATTTTAGGGCAACTAGTGATTCACTCCAATATGGCGATCGTAGAAATTGCATGCTTGAACGCAGTCAGGGATTCAAGATAAAATTCCACTAAATTTCAAGAGATGCTTTAACAAGAGTCTACTCATAACATATGACCACGATACGTTTTGACGAAATGCTTGCTCTTTCTCGAGTCCTATATTCCTCCTAGACTTGTATGTATCAAATTATTTGCAGAAAAGATATTCGAATTTTTATTTTTTGTGTGTGAATAGTTTAAAAAAGGATAAGGAACTTAAAGTGTAGAATAGGGGGTGGTTTTTTTCTCTCCTGATACTATACAATTATTTTTGACAACTTTTAAGCCTTTTTTGTTTAATGTTTTGCGTCGTATAATTCAAACATCAGGTAATCATTTCCACAAACGATACTTGGAAAAGATATCTGCTATTGTTATAGGAATGTCTACTATACTTCAAGGGTATTGTCTATACTCAATGAGTTTCCATATGAAATGTGGGATAATTTTCTTGATATATAATACTGTGTGTGTGTTTCATTTAGTCAACCACTAATTCGCTGTCGTTTGAGTTTATAAGTATTTTCTAGGTTTTCTTTTCATGTGAGTCACATAAATCTAAACTAACTCCTTGCAGACTCAAATGATTGCATCCCCGTATGAGACTTTTCTTCTTTGATTCTCATTATCTCTCAAGAAGGACCAATTAGGAGAAGAGAATCCTTAATTGCTCCTTAATAAGGGTTGATCGTATTAATGGCTCAATAATGTTTGGTCAAGGATCAATCTTTTGAGTCAACAATCCTTACTATCGTCGGTAGAACGAGGCGATGAAATATGTTGTGTCAATATAATCTTACTGAACGGCTGTATTAAATTATTCCTTAGATATTGTTTGAAATATAAATTGATTAATGATACATGTACATACTACTAAATATAATTGAATGATTAATTTCGTGAATTAGATGCAGATTTTGATATTCTCAGTCGATTTTCTGTTTCTTCAGATATTTAAAACTTTCAGTGCTAATTCTATGAGAGATAGTTTAAAATTTGTTAGTTAAATAACATTAATAATTCATTAAATCTGACATAAAAAATTGCGGCAAAGGAACTTTTAAAAATAACGTTTTAGTACACAATGGCATTACAATGAATGTTGTATTTTAAATTGTGAAAATAAAACATAGAATGGGAGATAATAAAATATCAATTAAGTAAAGATGGAAAAGTTTTATTTATTTCTTTGCGCAAATTTTATATTTTTCATTACCAAAAACTACGTATTTCGTAAAACTATATTTTCTTATCATCAAGACTGAATGTTTTTCAAAGTTTCTGAAATTACAGGAGAATTTAATGTTATAAAAACGGAATCAAAATAATTTTTCTAGTATAAAGCTATTACGCGTGCAACCTCTTATCATGATGAATATGAGTCATAGAAGAAAAAAATGAATCTAAGCAAATAAAATAAAGTGTACTGCCTTAAAAAATTATAACTGTTTCATAATATATAAGCGTTATTCCGTGAAATTTTCCAGTAAATATTACTCTTCTGTACCTGTACAATCTAAGAAATTTCAGAAAAAACAGCCGTGAATCTTTAATATTTCACAAAGTACAACTATCAGTTTATTTGAGTGATAAGACCACTGCTTTTCAAACTTTCAATATTTATGACCTAATGTTCAATCATAATTTTCATCACGTCCCCTTCCATACAACAACAATGTATTGGATTCAATAATACTATACTTTGACACTAAAGCTACAATACGAATTAAACCTTTTAAGTGCCACCGGCGTATATAAACATCTCACTCAGCCAAAGCGTTAATTGTCCCAGACATATCTATACGTCTTTCCGAAGTACGATCTTTTCAGTGCACTGCTATTCATAAAATTATTCCGAAGGCTTTGGAATGCTACAGACAACCTTAACAGTGTTTGCGAAGGATTTACTTATTTCGGAGAATTGGTTTTTTTATTCCTTTTATCCCCCCTCCCCATATATCATATACACCCACCTACGTGGAAAACGCTGGCATTGGGGAGCGAATAGCGTGGCTATTAAGCGGCAGTTTAGGGATTAATTATAAACCGTACAAATTATCAAGATAAGTATATTAATTTTTGCACATAATTTAATATATGACAAGGCCATGGGATCACTGGTAATTATTAAACTTATTCTTAACTTAGTATTGATTAAATTAATTAGAAAATGCATTGTGCAGTACTGATACACTTATAAATCTATTATATCAGTGTAAATGTGTGCTTTATTTTGAAAAGCTGGTAGTAATTGCTTTTCAAATGGGCTGTACTTTAGTACACAAGCCTTTGCACTTACGACAATGCCCCACCCAAGCGTGAGTGAAATTTCAGTGGGGGTACCCTCTAGTGGCGACCCTCACTACCACATTTTGAAGCTTAATTTTTAATTCAGGCTCTCATCTGGATGCTGAATATTGCCGGGATTTAATTTTGGCGAGAGAATCAAGGCTTTTGTTTCAGCTAATACGTTTATTAGTAGATAAAACAAAACAAAAATTTATTGTTAACAAATGTAACTTCAAACATAAATTACTTCTTGTTTGAAGAATTAACTTTCTTAATAATAAGAAACAGTTAAAAACAATTTATCAAATTTAGTGTTATCAGAATATTTCTATAAATTGATTAATTTGCTACATTTAGCATGAATTATTAAGTGAGAGGATTTCATGTACAGTTGAACCTGTTTTTGTGCGGTAGATAGGGACAGCATAAAAATAAACGCACAAAAAATATTCAAAAATTTCATGAATTCTTACATATAACAAACTAAATCGTGGAAGTACTTCAGAAAATTTTTTTATGCAGTGATTAGGGACCACATAAAAAAAGTTGCCTTTATAAAATATGCCAATTATTTACGAAATTTATGTAAGAATACTTCCAGAACAAAATAAATAATTAAATATTGCACTTGGAAACGTTTTAAAAACATATAGTTTCTCATTGTATACACGGATAAGTTTTCAAAATGCACATACATAATTCATTGCTACTCATCGTAATCCAAAGCCCTGTGATGAATAAGTTCGTCTCTTGAAGGTACAATTTCAATTGATTTATTTTTGCAACATAAAGTAAGAGATAAGTTTTTATGACGAAGATCGGGTTGTCACACACACACACACACAGTTGCTTGTAAATGTCACGATAATCAGGTATACATGATTGAAGCCATTTTTGGAATTTTATACTCCTGTCGTAATTGGTATCTGTTTTAAGAAAATGCTTTTCCAATTTGATGGAAAGCTGGATCCCTGCATATTTTTATCTACTCTCAAATAATCCGGTTCTTCTTGTCGGTTTTCATAATCTATCAAATTATTGATAAAGTTACTGTCACTGAAAGTTTCGTCTTCAATCAAGGGTGGGCTGCAGGAGCATTGAGAGAAAGCAACTCAATGCGCATTGTCGGGAGACTGTTTATGACAAATGAACATAGCGTCTTGAAGTGTCTACATTTCACTGGCGTAGGTGCACCCCCACATCTAGGGGGGGCTGGATTCTAGGTGCCCAAGGCCTGACTAATGATAAATACGTATCTACCCAATTTATAAAATATTAAAGGCAAAACCTGACTTTCAGGGGGATGGGGTTCTAACATTCTCCGTTAAACCATTGGTAAATAGATAGAAAACATTACAATGTTGCCAAGACCATTGAGTCCAGCCACGGGGGGGGAGAGCAGGATTCTAGGCTAGGGGCTCAATGCCTGACTAACGCTAAATACTTATTTACACAATTTATAAAATATTAAAGACGAAACCTGACTTTCAGGGAGGTGGAGGGTCCTAACATTCCCCGTTACGCCCCTGGTAAATAGATTGGAAACATTACGGTGGCATCAAAGTAATTGTAACTCATATACCACATAAAAAAAAGATCACACATAAAAAATCGCACAAAAATAAAATCGCATAAAAAAAGACCTCACAAAAACAGGTTCTACTGTATTTCCTTTCTTTAGATGTAACATAATTATGTTTCTTAAGTAACTTTTAAAAATAATTTATCTATGAATACACACTTCTATAACACACACACACACAATTCTCTTTCAAAGCAATACTTCTTTAAAGTACTAAAAAATATCATAAAATTCACATTTATTTAAAATGTACGATGAAGGTTTTAGTTTTAATTCAAGTAATATATTTTTTATCTGTTCTGTAATTATTAAAGCGCAGAATAGATGGAAAAATAATAAACTAAGAAGAAATTGTTTTTAACTCTTTTAACTTTTTTATTAAATATTTTTTATGCCACTAAAAAATTCATTTAAAAACATGGTACTCATCACATGGTTCATAGCATTCTTCTTACGAAGAAAAAATTAAAGTTTTTATGACAGAAAAAATTTTAGCGTTAATGTATACTCTTACTTTATTAACGAGTGTTTTTCCTTATCTTCGCTGACTAAGCAAAAGTAATGAATACTTCAATTTGCAAAATATTCAGTAAGGGAATTGAAGAAAAAATTAATCTGCTTTAAAATTCATCCTCAATTATTTCATAGTCTAGTTTTCTTAAGGAAAATTTCAAAACAAAGAATATTTTTTTAAAAAAAAGAAATATTATTATTTTTTAAAATTTAACTTTCTGTATAGACTGTGTTCGAAGGATTGTTACTGAAGCGTATCAAATAATTTAGAGTTCGCTAACGTAGATGAATAAAGAAAAATTAATGTAAGTTTAACGAGTTTTGTTATCGTAATAACTTAAGAATTTTCTAATTTTTCTTATACTCTTTTTTCCACATTATTTTGCGAATATATACATTTAATTCCCAATATAGAATTAGAATTATTTAAAATCAGTGTATACATGAAGTAAAATCTTATGCGAGTCAATAAAAAATGGTTAAGCGTGTTTTGTGTTTTCTGCTACGACCTGTTGACCTTGGCAGGGGTGTTTATTTGAACCACCGATCTACCGCTCCGCACTACGCCGTGCACGCCATAAACGACTGAGACGAAAGGAATCTCTATTTCGGGTAGTCGTTAAGGGCTTTTATTCCTATCCTTTGTTGTTAGCAGTTTGTACAAGGAGGCGCTGATGCATATCCCCTTCCTAGAGAAGAAATTTGTTTTTTCTGAGTGACACTGAGAGGAGGTTGTTTTTCCAGCAAGTTACTGTGCAATTGTTAAACATCTCCAGTAGGTTTTGAGTGTCATTGGAATGTTTTTCCGTGGACGTTGCAAGCAATCTCTACTTGAGACGACGGATCCGTTTTTGCATCACGAGCCGGGATTTATTGAAAAGGTCTTTGTTATATTCTCTATAGAATAAATGCATAATGAGCCAGTATTGGTAGGCTGTGCTGACATCTAGTGTTTAATACCAGGGTCACCACTTAGGCGACAAGCTGTTGAAGTTGGCAGGGATGTTTATTTGAACCTCAGACCTACCGATCCACAGCTACGTGTGCATGCCTTGAACGAAAGAAACCTCTATTCGGGACAGTCGTTAAGGGTTTTTGTTCCTGTTTTTTGTTGTTTGCAACGTGGACAGTGGCACTGCTGTATGTTAATAAGAATCTGTTATTCTTGTTTTTGCTAATGCCACCTGTGTCTGACGGTGTCAAATCGAGGCCCACAAAATTCATCGTGACAAAGGGCTAGTCTGTTACACCTGTCGTTATCCGTAGCTTTGAATATCTTACAGGTGACAGTGGCTAGGTTCCACCCTGATTTAGAAGGAGAACCTGGGGTGGTCAGTTGACTCCTACCTCTCTTCCCCTTCTACCAACTTCACGAGAGGATTTACGGTTCACCGGCTATTTAGATTACCCTCATGCCAAAAAGGTACTATACATTTAGAAACACCCATGCCTTCTCCGGTATTCGAACCCAGACTCTACGGTGCAGCAGTCAGCGTCACTAAGACAATTCCGTAAAATATTCATAATTTTCAATTAGAATAATAAATGAATTATATGAAGTAATAAATAAGTTTGTAATTATTTGATTATGCTATTTTCTCAACATAAGAATATTTAGTACACTCAAAAATAACTTTTAATTCTTGCTCACATGTATTCCTTTTGATCACATAAGCAGTTAAAGAAATTTAAGGTATATGAAATAACTACATATGATTTATATAAGAATTGTTTAAAAAGATAAACTTCAAAAATTTCGTTTAAAAACATCAGAATTCTTCTTGCATGTTTTTCTTATATACAGTCGGACCTCTATATAGCGAAGTCACTAAATCCCGAAAAAAAGTTCGTTATATGGAAAATTCGTTATATAGAGACTCATCTTTTAATTTTCTTTATAAACGAGATAAATATATTTTAAGCTCATAAAGACTATATATTAAAAAAATATAATTATTCACACCGTTTTGTAAATTTATACATATTTATTTTATATATCTTATCAGAAAAAGAAAGAAAAAAAAAACTGCAAGTGAAGTTTTTGACCCCCTTTATCCACTTCCTGAAGAATTAAATTTTTTTCTTTGATGCTCAAGGACTTATCTTTTGACGTTTTTGAACTACGAGAAACGAAGTTACCAGTGCGGCTGTTCAACACTACAAATGAACACTATTCAAAGACATGGGGACACGAGACAACTCCTTGAGGATGCAAGGGTACATCGAAGATGTTTCTAGTGAACAGGACAATGAGTGTTAAAGGTTGCACTTCTTGGATGAAACGTCCAGAACTCTATTGCTCTCTGCGAATTAGGATTTAATAAAACCAATTCAATATTCATGGCCATCATAAAATGTGTAAAAAGAGAGAATAACTTGAAATGTCCAGAAGTACTTCAAAAATAGAGAGAGAATAAATTTAATTACAAGAGAAAAAGCTCATTACATAGAAAATGGACTTCGCTATAGTGAGGTTATTTTACAAAGAAAATCGTGAAATGTTTTTGGTTCCTGAAAAAAGTTCGCTATATAGAAAAATTCACAATATAGAGGTTCGTAATATGGAGGTTCGACTTTATATATAAACATTTTTAGCTCCCTTAAACTTAAATCTTAATTTAAATATAAATATTCTGAGTAAATTTATTGCACAAGTTACATATATATAATCCAAGTTTTATTATTTATAATGAAATAATTTTTTGAATTTTATTCTTCTTAGGTTGTAACATTTAATATTTTAAACTGATATACTTTTTTTGTCTACTTTTTAAATACAAAATTTTTATTTTAAAACCCAAAGGGGATCGGAGATGGTGGGCCATTTTCCCCTTTTTACTTGGAACTTTGGGGTAAAATTTCGGCTCTTGATTTTTATGAGACTCTCCCAATTCTAGAACAGGTAAAAATCTTAATTTTTTTACTAAAAACAGACCTGGGAATTTAAATAGAGGTTCTGGATTACAAAGATTTACTCGCCGTTTAGATTACATGAGTTAAATAAAGTCTGCTTTCTCAAATGGCTGCCTGCACATGTTGACATTACAGGCAATGAAAATGAGGAAAAACTGGTGAAGGGTAGAAATCTGCATTATGACAACTTTGTCAATGTTACCTTATTAGTCGCAAATTCTGTTACAAATTTCAAACTGAGAGAGAAGTCAATTCCTGTAAAGAAGGGGTATTCAACCTTTTTTCTGTTGGGCCGCATACATATGTCAGTTAACACACGCTGGCAGCACATATATGTTAGTTATTTCATTATTTCACGCGGGCTACAACATGAGGATAAATAGGGAAGGCGAGGGTGAATTGCCTTAAGGTATCCGAATACGTTCGGAACCGTGATTTTGCAAAAGCGTATAAATGGATAGTATTTGTAATATTTAGTGTCACTTAGATTAGAAAATGTATATAAAATTGTTTTAAGAATAGAGTATTACAATAAAAAATTATTTAAGTACAATATTTTGACAAAAAATGAACATAGAATGACGAATTTTCAAAATATTCTCCTTTTGTGAAAAATGCTTGTATTATAATAATATTTTACCCGTATATAGCTCAGACCTCTCTACAGAGGCTCAACTAGAATTTTTGAAATATATAACTTAGAAGTGGGTTTATCCATATTTTACGACAACAGAAGGGAGTAATTTTAAGAAAACAACGCCGATAATTATTTTAATCGGGGGTAACTCTGAAGGTACTGTGAATTTTTCAAAAATCCTAGTTCAGACTCTCTGGAGAAGTCTTTACTTTATATAAGCGAAATATTATTTTAGAGGCATTTTTTACAAAAGGAGAACATTTTGAAAAAATATTATTCTAAGTTGCAAAAATATTGTATTTAAATAGTTTTTTACTTTAATAATATTCTCAAAACAATTTTACACATGTATTCTAATCTAAGTGACACTAAATATCTTGAAAATTATCCATTTATACGTTTTTTTTAAAATCACGGTTCCGAACGTAGTCGGATACCTTAAGACCAAGATAACACGAGAAATTTAAAATGTGGAGAATGGATCAAAATATTATAACTCCTGTTGTTGTTTTGCCTTTTTAATTATTACTTTTAATATTTTTTATTTTTGTCACTAACACTAAATTTGAAACATTCCTTCACAATTTCTGCATCAGTAAACGGTTTCATATGATTACCAATAATATAACAGACTTCATAGGATGTCTTTGTTTCCACTGGGATATTACAACTGACAAAACACTTTGTCGCTGTTGCAAAGATTATTCAAGAAAGCCTATTTATCCCCTCTTGAAAGAGATCTTGGAGGAAAAGTGTCTTTGAATGGTTCCTGTTTATAGGTATTTTTTAAATACAGCACTTTCGTGACTAATGAAACAATTACTGACCCATGCTTGTTTTTCACTATAAAAGAGTCACCCTCCCAATTGTCTTGAAAAGATGTATTTTCTTCGAATATTTTTCTCTTGCAAGATATGATAGATAGTTAAAAATTAGTTCCACGCATAAAATGGTAGCTACTCCACTGTTGTCAATTATCGCTAACTGTAACCATTCCAAACACAAAAAGAATATTAATTCGTTCCCGTACAACACCGACAGAAAAAGCAAAATTGATGTACTTAATTTCTTGACAAAAAAATTTTAAATTTTCTCCTTTTTCAACTCCTAAATTTTAATACAAAAGGGAAGCTCCTTAAATAAGTGAATTTCCAAAGAAAATTTGGGCCCAATCAGGCCGGGAAATAATTGAAGGATGTTGGGGGTTTTTGGGGTTGGTTTGGTGTGTGTTTTTTTTGTGGTTTGGGTTTTGGTTGGGTTTGGGGTGTTTGTGGGTGTGGGGGTTTTTAGAAGAACTTACAGGAATTTTGATAATAATTAAGATATAGAGCTAATACCGCGCTCATGTTTTTGACTGTTAGCTAATCTTGCTGTTCTACAAGAAATGGGTTCCTGTTTCCGTCGAGAAACATGTATGTGGATAACATAGAACAGATTGCCAAAGTAGTCATCTGAACCCATGGTACTGATTAATTTGCTCCCGTTTTGGACACGACATCATCATCATCATCATTAGTAAGGATAAACTTTAAATATCGAAGTAGTTTTTGAAATATTTCAATCATGTAGAAAATTTTCATTTAGTTTCTACTTAAGACTATTTTTTCACTGAATTATTCCGATAAAAAAACGAATGTCAGAAAAATAACAACTTTAACCTTCAAACAGATTAATCGACATAAAATATGTCGAGATTTAAAAAATAAATGCATTTCTGAAAAAAAAAAGTTTAGCAACTTTAATTGCCTCTTTTCTGTATAAATTAGGAGAACTGATATATCGTGAAGATTACTGCTTCAGGAATCAAAAAGAAATAAACTATTTTCTTTTTTTTATTTCTTCAATTTAGTCAGTTAAAGAACACATTATTAAAAACATTACCACGTGATCGAATTTCTAATCAGAAAACGAAAACTATATTCTACATTTATAGCTCGATATCAACAAACGACCAATATTCCATTACTCAAGATTCGAACGAGAATTTTTGTTCCTCTTACTTGTACGGAAAGCAAATCTCAGTTGGAAATGACTGTTTGGAAACCAGCATGGATATCTTTGTTATGAGATTCATGTCAAATCACTTCTAAAAACATTTTGAAAGTACTTTGAAAGTATCATGTCGATATATAGTTGAGACTTATCAATCTCATTTCTGAGATCTTCGGATTTCACTCAGTCATTTGATCTTGCGAAAGAGATTATCTTATCCACTTAGGAGAAATGACGTCATTTTGTTGGGTAAACTTTTACTAGAAATGATGGTTTAAGGAACGTATTTATTAAATTCTCGGCCTATATATAATACAGAAATACCATATATGCTTTTTCCTTTTACAAATGTGATCAAACTTTATGAAATGTGTTAGCTAAAATCACATTGCATCTAAAATATTCATTGTTTACATCTGAGAAATTTAAAGCAATATATAAATAATTCATGAATACAACCTCCAAAAATTATTGATGTACTCTCAAATTGTTAATAAATTACCTTGTAAAGTTAAGGGAGAAAATATATAACTAAGCACTAAATGAAATAAATAGCAAAATCAAGCATTAAAAAAAATATTAAACTATTTAATATCTTCATTTAGTACAGAATATTTAGTAACAGCGATAAATTTCCAATAAAACACACATAAATATCTGAAGTCTTTCAGATTAGACAAACTTTTTGTGTACTTGCCTGTATATTTCTAGCATATATTAATACAAAAAATAAAATTTAATCTTTTTTCTTTAAATTTTACAATAAATATAACGAATCCATATAACGGAGTCGCTAAATCCCGGAAAAAAGTTCGTAATATGGAAAATTGGTTATATAGAGGTTCATCTTTTAAGGTATCCGATGTTGAACCATGATTTTAAAAAACATAAATGTATAAATTTTTATGATATTTAGTGTCACTTGATTTGAATACGTGTATAAAATTGTTTTAGGATATTGTGACAAAAAATTTAAATACAATATTTTGCAAAATTAACCTAGAATAACCTTTTCCAAATGCTCCTTTTGTAAAATCTTCTATTTAATAATATTTTGCCTATATAGCTCAGACCTCTATACAGAGGCTAATTGAAATTTTGAAAAACAAATTATTTTCAGAGTTACAACCATTTGAAAAATGATAGGGTATTTCTTAAAAATTTCTCTCTTCTGTTTTCGTAAAACATGGATAAACCGACTTCCAAGTTATGCATTTCAAAATTTAGTTGAGCCTCTGTACAGATGTCGGGTATATACAGGCAAAATATTAATACAATAGAAGCATTTTTACAAAAAGGAGAACATTTGGAAAAAGGTTATTCTAAGTTAATTTTGCCAAAATATTGTATTTAAATATTTGTTTTTGTCATAATGTCCTTAAAACAATTTTATACATGTATTCTAATCTAAGTGACACTAAATATCATAAAAATTATTCATTTACACGCTTTTGCAAAATCATGGTTCCGAACGTAGTCGCATACCCTAATATACTTTAAAAACCACAAAAAACCAAATTTTAAATTCATAAACAATATATATTTAAAAAAAAGTTATTCACACCTTTTTTAAAATTAATATATGTTTATTTCATATATCTTACCCATAAAAAAATAGAAAGAAAAACTGCAAGGAAAACAAGAAAAAAGAATCTCGAAGAACACTGTATTTTCAGTACTAAGAAAATAATTTTCTGTTAAAATTAATGAACTTTAAGGACATTTTCTTTTTTAATGCATACAAACAATGTTAAACATACATTATTTTATAACTAGAACACGGGGACACAGGGCAACTCCAATGAGTGTGAAAGGGGATATCGAAGAAGTTTCTAGGGAACTGGACATTGGGGGTTACAGATGGCCCTTCTGGCATGAAACATCCAGAACTCTATTCTTTTCGGATTAGGATCTAATAAAACCAGTTCAAGATTTAAGATCACCACAAAATGTATTAAAGAGAGCATAACTTGAAATTTCCAAAAATACTTTAAAATTAGGGAGAAAAAAATTGAATCACAAGACGAAAAGTTCATTATATAGAAAATGCACTTAGTTATTGGGGGTTATTTTACGAAGAAAATAGTGAAATCTTCTTGGTTCATGGAAAAAGTTCGCTATACAGAAAAATTCGCAATATAGAGTTACGTTATATGGAGGTTCGACTGTATATATATATATTTATACTAAACACATGATGATATACATTTTTTTTTATTTTATAAATGTAAAATATCAAGTGAGTGAGATTTCATGAGCATCGCACTCTAAAAAAAATTAGAGCATTGGTGAAGGACCTCTTACTCCTCAGCCATGATCAAATCACGTGGACGATTCCTGAGTTAGTACTGCTTACTTCAAAATACCATTCCTCGCCAACGGGAAGATTTCGAGCTACAACAGATTTAACGTAAAAATCTTCCAAACTATATATATATTTTGATAAAAAAAATTATTTAAATACAATATTTTGGCAAAAAATTAACTTAGAATAACCTTTTTTCAAAATGTTCTGATTTTGTGAAAAATGCATCTATTATAATACTATTTTGCCTGTATATAGCTCAGACCTCTCTACAGAGGCTCAACTAGAATTTTTGAAATATATAACTTAGAAGTGGGTTTATCCATATTTAACAACAACAGAGGGAAGCATTTTTAAGAAAAAAACGCCAACAATTATTTCAATTGGTGGTAACTGGGAAAATAATGTGAATTGTTGAAAAATTCTAGTTGAGCCTCTGTAGAGAGATCCGAGATATATACAGGCAAAATATATTATAATAGAAGCATTTTTCACAAAAGGAGAACATTTTGATAAAAGGTTATTCTAAGTTAATTTTTTGCCAAAATACTGTATTTAAATAATTTTTTTAGCAATGTGTCCTTAAAACAATTTTATGCATGTATTCTAATCTGTGACACTAAACATCATGAAAAGTATCCATTTATGCGCTTTTTTAAAATCATGGTTCCAAACGTAGTCGGATACCTTAAAGTATTTCTGAAAAAATTTCAAATTGTCCTCTCTTTAACACATTTTATGGTGGTCAGTAATTTCGAACTGGTTTGATTAGATCCTAACTCGCCGAGAGCTATAGAATTTTGGGCGTTTCATTCAAGAAATGCAACCTTTAACCCCCATTGAGCATTTCACTAGAAACATCTTCGATATCATCTGTCAACCTCAGTGGAGTTGTCCTGTTTCCCCGTGTTCTAATTATAAAATAATGTATGTTTAATATTTATATATATATATATATATATATATATACAAACTTGTATGCTTTAAATTATAAGATTTCCTTAAAATTCCTTAATTTTAATACAAAATTAATTATTAATTAATAATAATAATTTATTATTATTTAATAATATTATTTTCTTAATATTGAAAATACAATGAATTCTTTGACATTCCTTTTTCTTATTTTCCTTTCAGTTTTTCTTTCTTTCTTTGTCTTGTGATATGTAAGATATATAAAATAAAAATATATTAATTTAAAAAAAAGTGTGAATAATTACTTTTTTAATATATAGTGTTTATGAATTTAAAATTTGTTTATGTAGTTTATAAAGTATATTAAGAGATGAACCTCTATATAACGAGTTTTCCATATAACGAACTTTTTTCCAGGATCTAGCAACTTCGTTATATAGAGGTCCGACTGTACGTTACAACATCAATATTATAGTTTATATAACAGTTTTATACCCTTTATAATATCAGTATTTTTCTTACAATGGTTAAAATCAAAGTCAAGTATTATGCTCTTTTTAACATGCTTTTATAAGTTTCACCTGTATGTAACGGAATTTTTGAACTCGATTTTTAAAAAGGTCAGACTTATTCAAAATTTTGCACACTTGTCAAGGACCGAGAACAATAAAATAATTTAATAATTTTGTTCCATTGTCCTGATCAGGATTAATGATTTTCCATTTCCGGATTTGGCGACTAAAAGATTAAGTTACAACCCTAAAGCGAAAATTTGTTGTTGTGGCTAATGCCACCTGTCTGACGAAGTTAGAACGAGGCCCGTGGAATTGATACGCCTGAAGTACGCCTGTCGTTGACCAAGGCATTGAGCACCATATAGGTGACAGTACGAATTAACTCGGCGAAATTCCCCCAAGGGACGATAGATGGCGACGCCATCTCCACAATTTTGGCATGGACCTGAAGGGGAAGGAAATATTTTCCAGTACTCCGCACTCGTGATTCAGCCCACAAGACTTTCGGACCCACTGATTTAACGAGCACGTACTCCGTGTGTACTTGGAGGCATCAGTCATCGAACCCAGACCTTCCGGTCTGGGGTCCGATGCTCTAACCACTAGGCTACTAATGGCCCTTTAGAAAGTATTCATGGTTTATACAAGTACAACAAACAAAAAGGATTAATCCATCAATAAATAAATACTTCAAAAAACAAAACAAAAACATGCTTTTATTGTAGATTGAATTAAAAAATGAAATATATATATAAATTATAGATAAATAAAACACGCTTGTGTAGAATTTTTTATATTTTATATAGTTCGATTAACTATAAAAGCGTGTTTTTTAGTTTTTTTTAAACTATAATTTATTTTTATAAAACTTATATATGATTTAATCAGTTATTAAAGATAATTCAAGTAGAATTCATTTCTTGATGATCCAACAAAAATTAGAGAGTTTACTATTTGGAATTCATATCCACATTTTGAAGCAACAATCACTTTTTAAGTAGAAATAAGTTATTCACAAATGAAGAAAAAATTAAATTTTAAAGGAAGGAATTATTTTTGTCCTATATTTTGAGCTTAAAAATCTAAAAAGTAATATTATCTCGTATTTTTAATAAGTCTTTTTCATGCCGCTTAAGTTACTTTATGAATTTTTTTCAAAATTTAATAGTCAAGCTACAATTATTGGAAATTCCACATTTTATTTACGCTTGAAGATATATTCCTGTAGCATAATATTTAAAAATTAGTTTCAAAATCAAAGAATTCCTGAGAGATATAAAGATTTCTATTTTGCTTTGCATCATAAAATTCTCCTTTAAAAATACAGATATTGCGAAACTAGATTTGTATATACATATTATACATAAATGTACAGCCAGAATATTTTTTTTCTCTAAGGTACATTGAACTAAAAATGAAAAGAGTTTGTACTGCTTTCATGAAAGAATAAAATAAGCTTTTAGTGAATAAACATTCTATAATGTGAAATTTTTAATGCCCCAATCTTCGTTCAAAAACGATGTCGACGTATTTTTTATTTTGTTTACTTTTTTTACCGAAGGCAATAAAAGCTTTATAGGATTTTTCTTGCTCTTAGTTACATCGAAATATAAATAAAATGCATTAATATTTGTAAAGACTCTTAATAAGGATTGAATAGGCTGAATATATATATATATAAATTCTTAGGTTGAAATTTTGGTTTCTTTTTCGTCATCTGTTGGGATAGAGGAATAGCAATGATTTCCAGTTTGTTAGGGCAATGCACTGTATAAGAAAAAGAATATTTGTCGTAAAATTTAAGCAAGCGCATCTAAAATATTTAGTTGATTTTTTAAGTTTGTATAAAATTTACAAAGTTATATATAAAAGTATGCATTCAGTTTATCATTTTAAAATATAAGTGGTTTCTTTTGAAAGCATGTATTAGAGTGAAAAGAAATTACAGTATCATAAAAGACTCACAAAAATTGAATGAAATGTATTGATATTTATTGACAATTAAGCTTATATATATATAAACAAGTAATATAAAAAAAAATTTAAGTCAATTCCTACTTAGATCAGTAAAGAAAAATTTCATTTTAGTTACTTTTTATTAAATAGTTACAATTAATATGAATATGTATATACATAAGACACAATCGCAACATTAAATGGTAATTAATTTTTAATAAGTATCATTAAAGTATCGTATTCTCATTCAAAACAGTCGTGGATATAAAATTTCAGTTCAACTGAATGTCTTAAAACGTGAGAAAAAACTTTTCAAAATTTGACACAAGTCGCCAAAAAGGATGCCAACGTGGCTGTATTTGTAATTCTTTAAATAATTAGATTTAATCAATGAATTTTTATTAATTATAATTAAATTATTGATTGTCATCCAAAATTATCCTGTGTATAAAATTTCAGCTCAATTGAGAGCTTTAAAGTGTATTTTATTAACGATTGAAATGCGACCAAGATAAATAAATAAATAAATATAGAGAGAGTGTGAGCTAATAGTAGGAATTGAAAAACATGGCATGTTGTAACCTTTGAAAAAAATTAATGGTAGAATGAGGGTTAAGAAATTAAATAATTGATTTATTTACGTCGCAGCTATTAATTATAATAATTTAAATAAAAGTTATTCATACTATTAATTATTTCATTAATTTAGAATATGTTATTTGTGAAGGAAAGCAACATAACCGTTCATTCTGGTGTTTCCAACGGACTCCTTCCACTCTGTTGGGTTGGGGCGGTTCGTTTCTGACACCTCGAATTAAACAGGGGTTCCAGCTCTCACGTGTGGAAACCAACCGTTGGGTTTCTCAGGGCCATCGGTTGACGGGGTGATGTCATATGAAACGGTCCCGCAATATTTTGGGGTTCACGATCGGATGTGAACTGTATCGGTATAAGAAAGCCGATTTTTCCGTTGTCGGGGTGGAAAACGTTACAATGTAATGTGATCTCATAGTGTTAATAAAATCACGCACTGCAATAAATGCTCCTGAACGGCCGGGGGAGGAGGAAAATGTAAATAACAGAATTTAAATCATTACCTGAAGTAGAGAATTCTAAATTGATTCTATTCTAATATTTTGTTGTTTCTCATCTCCATGTCTAACCAAGCTAGACCAAGTCCATGATCTCATTTACTCTCAAAAAGTCCAACACCATTAGAGGGTCTTCATAAAGATCGTGTTTTGAAAGCCCCAGGCAGTCAAGAATGTGTTCTGGAGATGCCTGGCAAACAGAACACATAACACAAGTCGGAAAAACTTTGTTTCCATCCTTAAAGGAGGTAGCCACTCCGGAAACGAGTTAGAATAGTTTGTTCCTGCCTGCTGCATTGAAGAGATAGAGAGAACCACCAGGGCGTTTAACCTCATACCAGTGATAAGCAGGAGGAACAGCTGATTTCTTGTTGTTGATATAGGTGGAGTGCAGTTCTAAATAGGTGAGAGGGGCCGAGTTCATAGTGGGTTGAGCTGCACCATCTTTTGCTAGGGCGTCAGCAATTTCATTGCCTGCGATGTTTAAGCGTGAAAGATCCCACTGTAGATGGATCTCGAGAAAGATGAAATACGTTTTTCTCCATCTATGACATTCTAATCTAAATTTCATCTGACTATTCTTAATGTCAAGTTGGGTTCTATTCACATTCTGTGTACGAACCTTCTGAATCAGAGAGTCAGATTTTGAGAAGACCGTTACGAGTTGCATCTTCTATAATTGTCTGTTAAATGCAGTATACAAGAGAGATAAGTTGAATTTACGCCATGAAAAAGAATAATCTCCAAATAGTTAATGCAGATTTAAATTGAGAAAAGTTTTGTTTGCATTTAAGTTTGAGGATAGAACTTGCAACCTTCGGTCTAATAGTCCGGAGGCTGTTACTGGCTTATAAAACGATATCGCTACACACTCAACCACCAGTGAATAGGCGAACGAACGATATAATTGTTATAACGAGCAGTTGTTGCTGTTAATTGGAGGAGTTGCGTCAAGTGGGTCTGACAAGTTGGTTTTGCTGCGCCAAGTGAGTCTGGCGAGTTTTGGATGCTCTTTTTGCGGGTATATGGCATCACGACAAATCAGAAGAGGTTGCGTTTTTCTTTGTTCAGCCAGGGTCACCAATGAGGATAGAACTAGCAACTTTCGGTTCCGTAGGAACATAACTTACAGCTGGACCAAAATGATCTCTTCAATCCGGAGGCTGTTACTGGCTTACATAGATGATACCGCTACAAGTTCGATGGTCATTAGATCAGGAATTTGCATTTAATTGCTACTCGAATTTATATTCATGGAATTTTTCCTCGTGTTTCCTTCTCTAAATGATATGCATACAACTTTAAAAATATATATTTCCATTTATGTTTAAAACACAACAAAACAAAACTGAAATGGAAGGAAGGGAGATGCCAGCCACAGCTTTATTATATAATATTAGGAAACAAGATGGAGTTTTTCGAAAATAAATTAGCAAAAATTCAGTGATGGATTTTAAAAATAATTCATCTGAAATTTAGTAAAATACATTGCTTTCCCATTTGCATATTTATTGAAATTGCAGTCGCAGATGGTTTGGTTGCCTAAAAATTCAGCTGTTGAAGGAAAAAGCACTGTCTGACTTTCGATTTAATATATTTTTTGAAGTCGAATTTAAAAAAGATTACTATATTATAGGGAAATAGTTCTGGCTGATATACTGGTAAGAAAATATTTTATTTGAATAGTGCACATGTACTATATATATTAATAATAGTATATATTAAAGCAAAAATTTGAAAGTATCTAATATATTGCACAAATAATTCACTTTTTAGATAAAAGAAGCAAATATATATACTTATATAAATTATATATAAATCTCGTTGTCATGTTCTAATATTTAGAAATTATATTGTGTTTATCATGACTACTAAGAATGCTACAAGTTTATACTTACTAAAAGTTAACATGGAAATATTTACTTGAAGAAGAATACCACAGAAATCTTTCAAATTTGCTTTTTTCTAGCCATCATATTAACGAAATAATGCTCAGTTCGAAAATTTAAGACTATTTTAAAATGTTTTAAGAAATTTCTCGAAACTAATCGTCTCATAATAATTGTTCAGATTTCATTCGATGTAGCAACAGGAAAAGAGTAAAATGATTGGGTTTCATTCGCGGAAAACATTACTTTTAGAACAAAGAAGATAGAAAATATCCTTTAAGGTATCCGACTACGTTCGGAACCATGATTTTAAAAAGCGCATAAATGTGTAATTTTCATGATATTTAGTGTCACTTAGATTAGAATACATGTATAAAATTGTTTTAATGACATTTTGACAAAAAAAGTATTTAAATACAATATTTCGGCAAAAATTAACTTAGAATAACCTTTTTTCCAAATGTTCTCCTTTTGTAAAAAATGTTCTATTGTATTATATTTTGCCTGTATATAGCTCAAACCTCTGTACAGAGGCTCAACTATGATTTTTGAAAAATTCAAATTATTTTCAGAGTTACAACCATTTGAAATAATTATCGGCGTTATCGTTCTTAAAATTTCTCCCTTCTGTTTTCGTAAAACATGGATAAACCGTCTTCCAAGTTATGCGTTTCAAAAATTCTAGTTCAGCCTCTGTACAAAGGTCTGAGCCGAATACAGTCAAAATATTAATACAATAGAAGCCTTTTTTACAAAAGGAGAACATTTGGAAAAAATGTTATTCTAAGTTAATTTTTTGCTCAAATATTGTATTTAAATACTTTTTTTGTTATAATGTTTTAAAACAATTTTATACATATATTCTAATCTAAGTGACACTAAATATCATAAATAATATCCATTTACACGCTTTTGCAAAATCACGTAGTCGGATACCTTAAAGCTGTAAGAAATCCAGAATTGTTAAAATTTCAAAATAATCTCCCTCTATGTATGTTCTAACTTTATGTGTGAAATTTGAATATATATACTATTTTTATATATTTTATCTTTCTATATATAAGTATATATGAAAATATATATATATACAGTCAGACCCCGATTTAACGAAACACACACACTCGCATACAGATCCATAGTTAGAGGTTACACATTTTTTATTCAGCAGCTAAAAATACACTGAACAGCCAAAAAAAAAAATGGTACCGACATGCGTATGCAAATAAAGATATATGGAACCAATCAGAGTACGGCGCTGAGGTTGGCAAAGCATATATAAGACAACGAGTATCTGGCACAGTGTTTAGATAGGTTACTGCTGCTACAATGGCAGGTTATCAAGATTTAAGTGAGTTTGAACGCGGTGTTATAGCCGGCGTACGAGAGATGGGACATGGTATCTCCGAGGTAGCGATGAAATTTCAATTTTCACGTACGGCCATTTCACGAGTGTAGCGTGAATATCGGGAAAATCCGGTATAACATTAAATCTACGACATTGCTGCGGCCGGAAAAAGATCATGCAAGAACGTGACCAACGATGACTGACGAGAATCATTAAACGTGACAGACGTGTAACCCTTCCTCAAAGTGCTGCAGATTTTAATGCTGGGCCATCAACAAGTGTCACCATGCCAACCATTCAACAAAACATCATCGATATGGGCTTTCGGAGCCGAAGGCCCACTCGTCTACCCTTGTTGATTGCACGAGACAAGGCTGTACGCCTCGCTTGGGGCCGTCAACACCGATATTGGACTGTTAATGACTGGAAACACGTTACCTTGTCTGACAAGTCTTGTTTCCAATTAAATCGCGCTGACCGGTACGGAGATAACCTCATGAATCCATGGACCCTACATGTCAACAGGGGACTGTTCAAGCTGGGGAAGGCTCTGTGATGGTATGGGACATGTGCAGTTGGCGTGATATGGGAGCCTTGATACGTCTAGATACGATTATGACTGGTGACAAGTACGTAAGCATCCTGTCTGATCATCTAAACCCATTCATGTCCATTGTGCATTCGGATGGACATAGGGAATTTCAGCAGGACAATGCAACACCCCACACGCCCAGAATTGCAACAGAGTGGCTCCAGGAGCACTCTTCTGAATTTAGATACTTCCACTGGCCATTAAAGTCCCCAGACATGAACATTATTGAATATATCTGGAAAGCCTTGTAACGTGATGCTCAGAACAGAGTTCTTTTTCAACTTTGCTGCTTACAAGGAAAGTTTGTCTATGTTCTGAACAAAAAGGATATATCATTTTGAAAAATTTCTAATTTTTTCTAAGCCATATTAATAAAAAAACAAAGAAACGAGCCTTACAGTAGTCGCATATGGTGTGTAACATCTGACATGTTATCGTGGTAAATACGCAATGGTAACTTGAAAACTTAATCCTGAAAAAAATGAATCGGGTATGATTGAAAATAATTTTCAATCGAATAATTATATCTTTAATGAAACTTTTATTTAATTAACCCAAGGAGTAATGCAATTTTTTATCAAAAATAATTATTCTTGTCCAATGTGGGAAAGAGCGGAGATAACAAACTTATAACTAAAATATGACGCATATACTTGTGATTTCAAAGTATTTAAAAACCGTTGAAGAACACAGTGTCAATAACAGTACCACTGTTAGTTGTCGAAACATTTTGATTTGTGTTCATTTCGAGTTTAAGTTCATCATTCAAAAAAGCTATGAGTGGCTCAGCTTTTGGTAAACTGAAGTTAAAATCACCACTCAAAATCACGGGAAGCGAGTGATAGTTTTTTTTTAAAAAAAAAGCACACAACCACCTTCCGTAAATGGTAAAAGTACAAAATGCAGGAAATCTTAAATTTTTTAAACCTTTTGATTCGAAGAAATGTATACGGCCACCGAAATCACTGTTTATCCATTTTCAAATAAGCATTCTACTGCACGTATGTACCCCAATATCGTGACTAACAATACCCAGTCCACTTGACAGAACAACCGATGGGACACAGATTCAAAGATAGTTTTTTTTGACTACTCAACGAAGGGTTTTAGTCCAAACAATCCAAAATAGGCTTCATGCGCGTGTTCTTTATACACTTGGGCCAGTGCTGTGTATTCCTTTGACAGTAAGACGAAGGCACGAAAAAAGTGGACCGCTGAACATTGAGATTGCTGCAAAGTGATTGGAGTCAAGTGCTGTTTACGGACGAGTTCCGATCCAGTTTTGAGTTTCATACCGAACTTGTATTGGTATGCAGAAATAGGGGCACTCTCAGTAACCTTGTATTCATTCAAGAAACATCACGAAATGATTTGACGTTATGGGTTGGAATAGGCTTAGACAGCCGTACCAACCAACATATTCAGAATTGGAATTTGATGGCCCAAAGGCATACAGATTCTCTAGGACTCAATGTCGAACCTTACGCTACAGCCATTCAGGCTTCCTTTTTTTTATTGCAGGATATTGCCAAATTTTGTACAGCTCGTCTTATGGAGATCTTTCTTGAAGTTTAAACAATACACCATAGGGAGTGGTCCGCGTTCTCTCTTGATCTTAAACCAATAGAGCCTATTTGGAACCCATTTGCAACAAGACCAAGGCCTCCTATTACTGTTACAGATTTGAAGATCACTCTTTATCAAGAGTGGAAATGTATTCCCAAAGTTATCATCAATTCTCTCATCGCATCCATGGTAAACAGGTAGGCGGCCGTCTTAGTAGTTCGGGGGACCACACACCATCTTAATCATCCTGTATCATTTCGAAAACAATAAATTTTCTGCCAGTTTCATGTAACCAAACTGCTGCCTTGAAGCATCATTTCATGTTATTTATACCATTCAAAAATTTCCATACAATTGTTTTCTGCTTTTTTTTCCAGCGTTTTGGTACATTTGTACTCTACATTTTATGCCCATTCATGGCTGTCGTGCAACAGTTTCTTCAATTTTTTAGCTTATTCCTCTAATTTTATTGATCAGTGTATATTACTCAAACCTATAATAACATTAATATTAGGATTGAACTACATAGATATAATGTTAAAAATTACAGTAAGATTTCTAGCACTAGTAAAAATAAAGTGAGACATTTCCATTTACTTAATTTTAAAAATGTTGAGTTATCCATTGTTAAGATTACTGTACATATAAAATATAGATTATGGTAGTAAAAATACTTTATCAAAGCTTTTAACATTATTTATCTTTTTGTATTTATTGTTATGTACTGCATCAAAAACACATTAATATTGTATCATAAAAAATAACAATAATGAGTTTTTAATAATGTTAACAAAATTTGAAGAACTCAAGGAGTAAAACAGCCGAGAGAAAGAGTAGAAATAATGACTTTTTAATTCAGAAAATTAAAGCAATTTTTAATAATTTTTAAGAATTTATTAATATCAGATATATAAAATAGTTCATGTTTGGTCTAAGACGACAAAAAATTTTGTCTTTCAAGACATTTTGAATCATGATTATTTTAAGGATAATCAAGTTTTACTTATTGTCAATGATATTAATAAATTCTTAGATCAAGAATTCAATGTAGAAAACATTCATTTATCGCTTCTAAAACTGAATATTGTACTTTTATTTTCATAAATAAATAATGAAAATTTATCTTCCTTTCAGCCTAGTGATATAAGCAAATTTAGGGGAAGATTGGTGCTTTAAAACTTTGCTGTTTGTGTGTTGCAGTGCTTTTCTTCCCGGCATACATACGAAAAATGAGATATATATGAACAGAAGCATACAATACAATTACAGAAGAATATAGACTTCCTTACGAACGATGATCCCAGTATAGAACAGAAGGAGTACCCTGCTTCCCATTCTAGACGGGAATCCATTTCAAGCGAAAGTCCGACTTCTTTTCCCAAAGATACATCCATGTCTTTTTGGGGAATCGAATCAGAGCCCACTCGATTACATGCCGAGTGTCATAAAGATCATACTGGCTGGGAAGTAAAACTTTGTTTAAGACTACTTAGTTCTAAAGGCTAATAGTTTGCTAATATATTACTGTGACCATTTAATTTTGTGTGACATATACACTTGCCTTAGAAAGTCTGCGTACAGGCAATCATCTTACGTGTTTATACTATACTTACCATTAAAACCTCGCTGTAGAAAATCAAAATACGTGTCAGGGATTCTTTAAAATTTTCTTATTCAAACAACAGCAAACAAACTTCACCTTAACAAGAAATCAAAAATGACCACCAAATAATCACCAACCATCCGCTCCAAAAGTCTGCGCACGCTTACAAAATAGAGCTTTTAAAGACCTTTTATTGTAAAATAATTGCATTAAATCGTGTTTTTAAGTAATTAAAAATCATCATAGATCTTCAGGAAAGGGGGAAATTTTTAAAGCAGTTGTTGAAACTGATAATAGGAGACATTTATCGATTCAAAAAGTGTTCATAAACTACAAATCAACTAAAATTTTAACGTCCAAGCCAATATCTTGTTGCCCTTTTGCGGTGTCATCTCGAGAATCTCTTGCTTTGCTATACGCTCTATAAAAATAAATTCAAGATTTTAAGCTTCACAAATAGCTAAAAGTGTGGCTGAGATCTTGCAAAAGTGGGACTTTAACCTCAATTTGAAGAGAACTGAAAAAGGATAAACACACGCAATCATGGCCGAGTTGCACTCAACAAACCATTTATCCCTCGAATGAACAGAGCTAAGAAAATGACCTGTTTCCAAAAAAACATCTAAATATGACACATAATTATTGGAAAATTGTAATATATTCAATTGAAAGTAATTTTGTAATTTGGCATCAAAAAGAACAAAAATATGCCTGCAAAAATTCCTGGACAGATTTAAGAAAGAGAACCATTTTTCAACTATCAAACATTGAGGAAAAAGCATAATATTTGAGGGTGCATTGGAAGCCTTTCGGCTAGTAATCTGGAGTATATTAAGTCAACAATGTACAAAATTAGTTACTTGAACTTATTGAAGTAAACTATTAGGGCATATGCCGAGAAACTTGAGGTGAGTGAGGATTTTTACTTTCAGTGGCACAAAGGTAACAAGCAAATGGCTCACATTGTGAAGCCATGGCTGTTCTAACATGTCCCAAACCAATTCTGTAAGACATCCTAGTCCCCAGACCTAAGCATAATACAGCATTTGTGGAATTTACTAGAGTGAATAATCCGTTAGAACGTAATAACGTCCAAGGAAAGGCTCAAATCTGTCATAGTAGAAGAATGGAGCAAAATATCCAGAGATGAAATACTTATGCTAGTTAAATCCCTGCCAAGTATGTTGAGAGAGTTATGGATAAAACGGAATAGCTTAAAAAGTATTAACTTTTAGTTTTTTTCCAGTGTACGCAGACTTTTGACGCCCACGATTTGTATCGTTCTCAAGTTCTGAATATTTATATTATTTCATATAATATTCAGGTGATTGTTGCTTATACTATTTGAATTTACGACGTTAGAGGAATCAATAAAAAATAGTATTGATTCAGAAAGACCATTTAATTAGCGATCTTTGCATGAATATAGATGATCCCTTAGCAGAAATTTTGGGGCAAAAAGTACTAACTTTTTTTTTTTTACTTATATTCATTTTTGTGTTTTGATTTATAATAATTATCATTTTATTAAGAATATATGTATATATATATATATATGTATACATATATATATATATATATATATATATATGATATATATATATATATATATATATATATATATATATATATATTATATTAAAGATGGTGACAAAATAATACGAACACCGCGAAAAAGGCATGGCCCATTTCAAAACGCACACGCGCATGTCATTTTGCGTTGCAGTCCCCCGCCTAGCGGATTCGAAAGGTAATGTATCAGTCGCTCAACAGCTGCATAGGTGTTGCCCCGTCTATTGTAATTTCTGAAAAAAGCAATAATGACGGACCTGTCAGAGTTCGAAAAAAGGGGGATTGTTGGAATGAGGTGCGCTGGTTGCTCGGTGACGGAAACAGCTAATTATTTGGGGGTGCAAAATTCTGTATCTGCCGTTATGACAGCATCCCAAAAAGTGCGGGAATGTGGCGTCTGGCAAGCACAACAGTGGATGGAAAAGCTTTTCCGAAAGGGATAAAAAAGTCTTAACCCGCAAGTGAAACGCAAGCAATCGCTATCCCAAATAACGTCTGAGGTGAATAGTCATCTTCGTAACCCTATCTCAGCAAGAACCGTCCAAAGGGAACTGCATGCTTCGAACTTGTATGGAAGAGTTGCAATTCGTAAACCTTTGGTAACAGCACGTCATGCTTTACAGCAACGCCAGTGGTGTAGAACACACAGACAGTGAACCCCACAACAGTGGCAACAAGTCATCTGGTCGGATGAATCAACGTTCTCCCTATTCCAGACCACCGGGACGAGTTTATGTGTGGAGAACACCCAAAGAAGCATTTGCTCTGAATGCATCATGCCGACTGTGAAGCATGGAGGTGGGTCCCTTATGGTATGGGGGCGATATCTTGGCGTGGTCTTGGGCCACTTGTTACTCTGCATGGCAAGGTTCAAGCTGCCCACTATGTCGATATCCTGGGGGATCAGGTGCATCCATTTGTCCAGACTTTATTTCCCGGAGAATGCCCATTTTATCAAGGCGACAACGCTCCTATCCACAGAGCTAAAATCGTGCAAGAATGGTTTGCAGAGCATGAGGGGACGTAGGTCATCTTTCTTGGCCCCTCAGTCACCTGATTTAAATATTATTGAATATTTGTGGGGATATTTGGAGTCAAAACTCCGTGCTCGATTCCCCCCACCATCTACGATTTCTGCATTAGAGACCGCTCTCCACGAAGAATGGCTTCATATTCCATTAAAAGTTGTTCATGACCTCTATGCGTCCCTCCCACGTCGCATACAGTCTGTAATTCAGTCAAAGGGGGTCCAACTCCCTATTAATAAAGCATTTCTCCTCTTTCATAGGTGTTCGTATTATTTTGTCACCCATGTGTATATATATATATATATATATATTAATGTGAGATTAATTGGTTGTTATTAATAATAAAGGAATAAGTTCGTTAAGATGAATAATTTAAAAATTCTCTCTCTCTCTCTCTTACATTGTTACATTCTGTTGACTATTATTGATAGCGACCGATAATGTGGTAAATTCTTATAAATTATTTCCTTTAACCAGCTGATTGAGTAATAACATTTACCGTTATTGTTAAAAATTTTTAATAACAACTAATCCTCTCTCGTAATAAATTCAAACCCTGATTGGGTTTTATTTGGTTACTAGCAGAACTACTTGCTCCGAGTATAGGTAAAATTTTAAAGAAAATCTCATTTTCCACCAAGATTACATGCATGACATATACTAATATTCTAAACATTTTTTTAAATGCAAGAGTTGCATACGGTTTGGAAAAATTCCCTGTAGTTTTTAATTTCAAAATAGCAACCCAGATCACCATTAGAATAATTTCTGTAAATCTAACTTAAAATAGGAAGTTTCGATCTCTATAAAAGTCATTCTGTAGTTAAATGTTCGAATATTTTCATCAAAATTCCTCATTTCATTTTTGGAGCCACCCCATCCACTTATGTGATGTAGTTTCATGATTAATACCGACACTGGCTAACTGAAACAGCTTATCATTTCAAATATAGATGATGAGTCAAGATATAAACGCATCCCCATTAAACTTGGAGTAATGTCACTTGAAATTAAAGTTTTCAATCACAGTTTGTTAGGAATGTTAGCTGAAATGATTATTGGGAGACTATCAATTTTCCGAATAGGGCTGCAAATTAGACACAGGCAACTGGTCAAAGTCCGAGCAATCTAGTAATTATTTGGCGAATGTCTTTGGAAGATAAGCCACTTCCCGATTGCAATATCAATTTACTTGATGGTAATCGTTTGATTAAGTAGTGAGTTTTGAAATCTAATTCGCATATTCCCGTTGTCAAATTCAAGATTACCCAGGATTTTATGTGTGCTTGATATTTGTTGTTTATAAAGAAATAGTTATTTTGTCAATATAGTTTTCAAATCTATTGGTATGTATTTATAGGATATAAATTAAAATTATTTTTAATCCTTTTGTCAAATAATATAATGTTACGATTTTTGTGTAAAATAGTGTAAATAATTCGTATTTGGATGTGTGATGCCTTTATCTTACTCATTATTTTCTATACTTGGATATGTAATGCCTTTTTTTACTCTTTTCTAAAAATTTTTGGGATGTGAAAATCTTGGTGATCGAGCCGTTGGGGTCTTTTTGGCGACTTGGGACCATTTTAGCCACTTGGGGATCATGCTGGTAAATTTCGGGACCCTTGGATTCTTCTAGAAATTATTAGAAAAATCCACAATTTCAAGACCTATGTAACGGGTCTTTCTCGAATTTTGTGGGGGGTATAAAATAGAGGATGCTGGAAAGCAGTCAGTCGGGTTTTTCCCTCGAACAGTTAGTATTTTTTAGTGATTATTTCCCCGGGGGGAGCGATTGCTTATGAAAAATTAAAACGTGTAATTTAGACCCGAAAATGTGTTTGAGTGCTGTTGAAGGATGAAGACCTTCTAAATTTTTATTCTGCGAATAATGCTGCTGAGTCCTGTATTTCGGTTGGAGTTTCGACAATAAATTCACGCTCTAAAAGAACTTTTGTTCTTTGCGACATTCATTAAATCCGGGAACCCCATCAACGTAACAATATTAATACTAAGCATAAAGGCTGGGAAAATTTTTTCAAAAAATAACCCCAAAAAACCCTAATTTGAAAAAAATAGAAGAAGATATCTTTTTAATGCCCTTATCATAATTTTTGATGAAATATACAGTCGGGCCCCAATTTACTGAACCCTTATTTAATAAATTTCAGTATTTTGAATTTTTTTCCCCCCCAATTAAAAAAAAATGCAAAAATCTCTTTTTAAAGAATAAAAAAACCCCAATTAACAAATTATTTCGAGAGGTAAATTTTTTTATTAGTTTGCATTAGAAAAAAATTTGGGTTTTATTTTAAATAGCATATTTTTTTCAGGGAAAAAAAAAATTTTCTCAAAACTCCAAAACACGGGAAGGGGGGGAGACCATTATTAGCTTTATGATGCGGACGAGCCATAATTATCCTATCGTGTGAGTTTTCAACGGCAGGGATTCCTTATCTTACCTCATTCGTCAACCCCAGGATTTTAAGATTTTAACCATTTCGGGGCGGGGCGCAAATGCGGCGTACCCAGGGGGGAAAGGATGGTCCGAGTTCACACAGGATGGAGGGTTTTGTGTAGTTGCTAAAACTAAAAATACCGAAATATAAAGATTTTCAATATTTTCTGTTTTTATATGAACGGCGTAATTTATATATTTGATTTAAAGTACTTTTATTTACTTCGTTTTCGAATCAGTGCTTTAAACTTTCTATACTCCGGGCCCAATTTTCAATCATATAATTTTCTTTAAAACCCCCCCCCATACAAAAAATGTACTACTTTGTGTAAATCTACAAATGACTTTAATTAAAACCCTACAAATTATCGGAAAAAAGTATTAAAGTATATAATTTTATGACGTGCTATTGAGTCACTGGTAATTTTAAACTTTTGACTCAATAAATTTTTATAAAAAAATAGTAGTACTGATATTTTTATAAGTGTATTATATCAGTTTAAATGTGTATTTTAATTTTATTATGTCAGAATTTATTTTTTTTTTATTTATTTATTTTTTTTTTTTCCTTTCGTAAATTAAAATATTTTTTAAATT
>BMAV01020996.1:0-17575 GCA_019973955.1 Trichonephila inaurata madagascariensis | reverse complement strand
ATAAAAAAAGGCTTTTTATAATTTGCTACAATGTAATAAATGTGTTTATGTTCATCGCAATGCGTTCGTAGCAGATACATCTATAATCATATACCTGCAATTGTTTTCAAATAGGTAAACTAATATTTACTCTTATGTTTTATGTACATGAAGTACAATTTAAAGATTAATTTATTAATTTTTTTTTAATTTCCTGTAAGTATGTTTGGTTTAATAACAAAAAGTGTTCAAACAAAGGCATCAGAGAAGCTCCGTAGGCGAAGGACGATCTTTCCCTACTAGTAGTGACGTCACAAATCAGCGCTAAGCAAAGGTTCGCTGACACGGGGGGATATAGCTCAGTGGTAGAACATTCGACTGCAGATCGAGAGGTCTCCGGTTCAAACCCGGGTCCTCTTCTTCAGGGAAGTGAAGAGAAATATTTTTCTGAGAATTTCGAAGGCGGGAATGATTTGTCCCATTCTATATATTTCTTGACAAAGGATTTTCGCATCCGTGACGGGGTGCTCGCGCTTTGAAAAAATTTACCCTCATCCTATTTCTCTAACGCCCCAAAAGAAGTATAACGTCAAAAAATCGATTTTTTAGAAATTGATCTTTTAGATCTCGATTTTTTTGTGAATCGATTCATCATGTTACGATTCAAATCGATTTAAAGAAATCAATCTTTTTCGGAAAGAATCACCATCCCTACTTTTATTCAATTTTTACCCCTGCCTCGTGAATTCTGAAAATGTTCTAAGCGCAATTAAATATGATTTATAGGATAAAGTCAACTTAATTGTGCACTAACATACCAGAAGTTATTAATAAGCGTGAATCGTATTGATGAGAACTTACCGCTGGGAGAGATTCCAGGAAGATTCAATTACATTTCAGTCAAAGGAATCTTTGTGAAGTACTGTGGGGACTTTCCCTGGCAATATATAGCACCTTCTGGTCAGAAACAACAAAATGAGTCGTAAAAATTTATGATAGTATTATTCCCAAAATAGTACCTTGCAGACGTAGCTGATCTAAGAGCTTCTGAAATATACCGTAAATGTAAGATGATATACAACGCTGACATCAGTGCATTTTTATTTAATGGAGCTCACAGTTGTATTGTCAAAATTCATTTCCAAAGATTTTTGTTATTATAATGAATCTTCAAAGAATCTTTAGCATGTTGAGTCGTAAAATCTTATTTGGATTATGGTTATGATTCGGTCATTTTCAAATGCGTTTCTTCTTAAAACAAGAATAAAGAGATTTATTTTTAAAATTCTTGAGAAGTTCTACCCCGAAGGCATTAAATCGAATATTATAAAGGTCAAATGAGATTCGTATCATTTATTTTTCAAAAAGTTTGTAATGAAATGTATTTTGGTTAATATACGTTAAAAATTGGTTTTGAAATAACAAGAAAGGGATTCGATAAAATTGTTCTAAAATGGTTAAATTTTATGTAAAAAAAAAAAATTCGCAATATTTTCTTTTGTATATTTCTGTTTGAAAGTTTGGGAGAAAATTATAATTTTAATAACGTTTTATCATTCTTTATTTCAATCACATTCAGAAGAGTCGTCATATGAATAACTAATGAATTAAATTGTGTTGATTAAATCTTGATTTTTTTATTTGTATCTTACATATATATATATATATATATATATATAAATAGTAACCTCTGAAATCAATAAAAGCAAACTCCTGAAAAGAGCTTAAAGTTCCGAAAAAATCAATTTTATTTTAACTGACGCAATTGGGTACTTTTTGACCTAAAAAGATTTTTAAAAAATTATGAACATCCTATCAGCAAAATGGAGCATTAATTAATTATAGAATCTTTTTGATAATAGTATTTTTCTAGATAACTATGTTTAGGGTCTTTCTATTTGCGAATAGTATCAAGATTTCTATCTACACTCCTGTTCAACATTAAGAGAATTTTTAGATTTCTTCAATTATTTCCAGAACTACAGGACAGATTTTAATAAAATTTGTTATTTATATATATTTACTAGCTGAGAGAGACCCGGCCACGCGTTACTGTGGCTTTGTTTTAATACGTTGATTTAATATTATTCTAAGCTATTCAATGCAGTCAAATTAATCTTCGATTACAATTTCGGAGAGTTGAAATTAAGAATAAAAGAACATAATACTTTTAATTTTGCTTTTGCATCTTCTATTTGAGTATAGTATAAAATATAAATTATTTACGAAGTTGTCAAGAAACAACAAATGAAGATTTAACTTTATAAATGAGATAAATAACGTTCATTTTTAGCAATTTTTAATATTAATTTATCATTTTAAAGTATAACAATAAATAATTTAAATATAACTAATCTAATCGGTACACAATGTTTTTCTGTAACCCGTCCTTAGCTAACTCAAACAGATTCGACGATTTCCCCACACATAAGCGTGCAACAAAGAGTTGCCCATTCGAGAAACATGGATTTCTAAGTCTAAGAATCAGGAATTGTGATCAAATGGCTTTGAGATTTATTGATGGTCATCGTAAAAACCAAAGGAATCGGTAAATTGAAGTCTTTTGAATGGTATCGGATATTCTGACGGTATCAGTGGAATACGTGGCAACAGGACGATTTCTCCTTTAAACTTTACAGTCAAAATGTTTGCTTCAAGAAATCACCTGGTAGTTTTTTAGATGGACAAACGTTTACCGTTGCATAATCTAAGTGGATTTAAGTTACGCAGAAGAATAACCAGTGAACCTATCTTCCACCGAAGAATGTGTATGTAATGGCATTCAGTTTGAAAATTTTTTTACGGTTTTATTTTCATCAACAATAACGTCCATTGATTTAAAACAATAAACCAGCAACAATTCTTTATCTGGTATTTCGTCATTATCAACAGTTTTTGATTAAGTAACAGAATTACAGAGCCAATCATTATCTAGATAATTATACAGTATATTCGAAAAGACACTCTCAATCACTTCCTTTTTTGACTGAACAACAGTACAGAAATTGTCTGGGTTTTTGATATATTATGTATTGGGATACAGTTCTACTTCACCGTTTCTAATATTCAGCAGTTGGTTAGAAAATATTAGCTCCAATTGATCTCTTCTTGCAATTATACTCGCGTATTTATGGTCGATCGCAGAGTTTCGACGTTACGCCATAAAAACGGTGATTTTCAACATGTGTTAAGCTCGTGAGCAAAAGTAGAGCGAAGAAAGAACGGTAATGTGAGTCAAAAAATACCAAATGGTATTAGGACAGCACACCCAAATGTAATGCTATAGTGAATGTTTAAGAGTCATGGTACACTTATCCCTGACTATGACTGATTTCCTTTGCAATTACTTAGCCCATCTGCATTTTTTTCAATTGTACACAATGCATCTAGTATCTTATGGATGTCTAGTGGCAGCTTGAATATGAAATGTGCAGTTTGTCCTCGGTCTAAGAAAGTGACAACAATGCCTAAAGAAGAAATTGTCAATGCAATTTCCTATTGCAATCATATTTTGGCAAGGCAGTCGCAGTCGCTAGAAGGAATGAAAATCTGGACACGGGACTCAAATGCAAAGCCTTTCCACCTAATTCCAGTAATATCCGGCAAAGTTACGGTAGTTTTTTAAATCTGATTTCAGATTCTCGTTTTCCACCTCTAAACGCAACCGGAGACTACTTTCGGTGCCGGTGAGCCTGCAAGTTCAGTCCCTGGAAGGAGCATTAGGATCGTGTTACGTTATCCGGCAAAATTACAGGGATTTCTAAAATTCGATTTCAGATACTCGTTTACCATCCTGAAATACACCAAAAACGGACTTTTACCACTCCTAGACATATAGGACAAGCTCCTTATACGGTTCGCGTAATAGACGGTCGTCCGAAATTATCCTTCAAAATTGTGGTAATTTCTCAGATCGGATTCCCCGTTTTGAAATTCGCCAGGAGTCAAGTTTTCGTGCTCCAAGGCTTTTGAGGTGAGCTCTTGCCACTGTGTGTCTTCAATACGGTCGACAGGCATTATCCGGCAAAGTTATGGGTATTATTGGTATAAAGATAAAAAAAACTCCTACAAACCAGGTTCCGAAATACACTGGGTACTCACTTTTCTTGCACTTTGGTCTATAAAATCCACTTCCGCAGACAGATGCGCATTGCGACATTTTGCGAATTTTCCCGTTTCCCGAATTCTTCACATTTCTGTCAGTAAAAAAATTATGACATTATTAATTGAAATAAAAATTATCCCCTATATTTTAAATTGTTCGAAATAACACACAATATGCAAAATTATATTAAGATTGGTTGAGTAGTTTCAGAGTTCATCGGGGACAAACACTGTGATACGGGATTTATATATAAGGCAGATATAATGCAAAAAATAACCATTTAATAATTACAATACACACGTATGATTACACGTAATGTCAATAGAAGTCAAAAAGTATGAAACAGCAGTTGCAGAATAGAACAAAAAAAATAATTAATAGGGGTATAGTTCGCTCTTTTTGATAAACAGGCCTAACACCATCATTTTATACTGGTAATAAAGGAGTTTATAAGTTCTGTGGCAATTAATAAAACTCTTTTAGGTATCCAACTGGTTTAAAATCATCATTTTCATCTAAAAAATTGAAATTTATTTTTAATTTATTTTATAGCCTGTTTAATAGGCTTTCTAAAAATATCTTACTTTTAACTCTGAGTCACACAATTAGAAAAGTAATTATAGCTGTATTTGTTTGGGGTAGTAAGCCCAAAAAGAAATGGGAATTTTAAATTCGAAAGCGGAAGTGTGAGTTTTCAGTTGATTTTCACCAGTTAAATAGGGTTTTTATTCATTTAAAATATTTTAACGAATTATTTTCACAAGTTTAACAAACTTTATTTCGATTTATAAATATATATTTCGCTTTAAAATAGGCAACATTTAACTGATTGCAATGTTTATTTTGATTTAAATGAGTTGCTGTCTTTTTTATCAATTTCATTCAAAATTAGAGCTCTTTAGATCTTTTTTATTAGTACTTTTATATATATCTACATTTTTTTTTAAATTTAAAGTTATCCTGAAAAAAAACTAGATCAGTAAAACCAAAAAAGAACGGATTTCCAGAGAGCAGAACTTGTTAGAAATACTTTGAAAAAAAACTCAATGGATCTTCCACAAATTCAGTTATTAATTCTATTAATAAGAATTATATAGATGTTTGCGATCAAAATCTCCTTATAAAGTGTCTTTTCAGGAAAGCTCAGAACTTTAATGAAAGTTTTAACAATGTCTTGTGGAGTATAATCCCGAAAGAAACCTTTGTTGAGCTACAAACACTCCACTTAGGGATTTATACTGCAATAATACATTTTAATTTTGGGTTTGCTGGTCTATTACCTCTTAGGAACGGAATTAGGGAATGAAATGAGAGAAAGGATATTTTTGTACCTCGACAATACGAGAATTGTTCATTCAATGAGGCATTCTAAACTAGATAAGAAATTGTCTCACAAAAAAAGAAATGACCTTGAAAACTGTAAAAGTTTGAAGTATGAGGTCCAGAAAGGCACCACGTAGAAACCTGTAGAGTTTTAATACCTTCCTAAGGCTCTCTTCACACCAAACGACTCCGATTCATTCACCATCAAACTTGTCTGATCGACCAGGATTCAGCTTCGTAATTTCCCGCTCAAATAAGACAAGATTCGTTTCCCACCTTCACACCAACCCAACAGTCCGGCATTCTCATTCATGCGTGATTCGGCAGGTCAGATTTTCTTCACTCATTCACCAGCAGCCGAGAGCAATTTCTTAAAGAAAAAGTAAATTCGAACAAATAGAGTGATGATTTGTATTGTTTTTTATGTTATTAGGGATTATATCACATAAATTTTCTACTAAAGAAACTAATTTCAGATCTCTGAAGATAATGATTTTCCAGTTAGTGTTAGCATGAGCTGTTTTTATGCCAATAGATGGCGCTTATATTTTTGGTATTCATAGTTTTTTTTTTCATTGTAAACTAACTCTAGTTCTTGTCATCGTGTGTGTAGGATGTATTTTATCCCTGCTAATATTGCACAAATAATAAAATTAATTATGCATGTATTGTTTTATTCAATTTTAGAAACTTGAAAGCTTTATTCTTTATTTAAAAATACTTTAAAGCAAAATGTGTTTTGTTTTTTTGGGAGGGAGGGGGAATATTCTGAAGGATGTTTGAAATAGCTTCAGAGATCAATTTGATAAGAATTTATTTAATTTGAGGAGAGAAAAAAATTAAATATCTATAAGAATGCTAAAATAAAATAAAAAACCGATATTGTTGACAATTTTAATTTTTTAAAAAAGATTCTATTTTATTACTACATGGATCTCAAATTTTGTTATATGAAACAAACAAAATGTAAATGGCATGTAAAAATTTTAATTCATTAATGTATTAGAAAACCATCTTTTTAAATACATAACCAAAAAAATAGTTTTTATATGCTACACACACACACACACACACAAAAGCTGTAGTATATAACAACATTTGAAATGCCTTTTAAAAACATTATATATATTATTTGTAAAAGCTTGCATTATAACATAATTACAATTCATATTTATTATTTGTTACTACTCTCTTTTCAGACTATAATTACTCTTGCAAAATAAAAACAAAAAATAAATAAAACCGTTCTTATATTTTTTGTCTTATGTATTTCAATTTGAAAATAAATGAATAATGATACAGTTGTGAAATTAATAGCTTTAAATGTTAATCGTCTTAAAACATTAAAAACAGCACATCCATGTTCTACAGCAACTGATGGAAGAATGATTGACCCTTGGCGGTGTGAAGGCAAATCTCAGTTCATTCAGAATAACCTTTAATCTTTAAAATGTTTTATTGGAATTGTAAACTTTGTTTTGCATTTTCTGAAGAACGTTATTTTTGTACATAATGGCTCACGGTAACAGTGATAACTGTTACAGTATTTAAAATATTTTTATAAAATGTTTTGAGTTTGCATTATAACGTATGATATGTGCTAAAAGCTAAGGGTAATTTTTCAATTATGTTATTTTTTAATGAAATTTTACACACAAAAAAAGTTTTTTTAAAAAAAAAAAATTGGGGTTTTTTCATGTGAACACCTGTATTTAAATTTTGTTGTGCGGTTTTTAATATACAGCCTATTTTTAAAAAAAAAAGGATTGTTTTTGCAAACGTTTTTTTTTAACGACACATAAAATTAACTCTTTAAAAAATTTCTTTATCCTTCAAACTGTATTTTTTTTTTTTAATTCCCCCGGGTTAAAAACGGGTTATTACCTACTTTTTATATTTTCAATTATATCCAAAAAAAATTTCAAAATTTTCAATTATATTTAAATTTTTTTGAGAATCAATAAAATAAATTTCTCACTTAATATTTAATTTAAATACTTCATTAAAAAATTTAATGAATAAAATGTTACAAATGGGTTTTCGTTATACAATACTTGCGAAGAGCTAGGCTAGAGGGATTTATACTAGCATAAACTCTGATTTTAAAAAAAAACACGACTAACTATTCAATAATTTTTAATTTTGTTTGATTAATAGTTTATTAACATTGTACTTTTCAGAAGAACGAGCGCTGTATTACGATTTGTTATTTATTCTTTATTTTCATCGAAATGGGGAATAAAAAAAAACATTTACAAATTAAAATAAGTGCTATAAAAGTATAAAATACACAAAATGATAGTTAATTTTTAAGAGAGACTATTGCAAAATTTGAAGCGATATATTTTTAAGACAATTAGTATTTTCTGTTAAATATATTAAGATCTTCAGCTCAGCACTTACATTTCATCAAATTTGCATTATTCCAAAATATAATGCATCAGTTCTTAAATTTATGCCATACTGTTTGCCTTTGTTTGTTTCAAAACGCAATTTTATGTCTTTGAGCGTTAATTTCTTGAAGCCTTTCCAGAAATTTTCCTCTGATATCGCATACTTTTTTTCTCCGCTGATGGTCATTGTATTCAACTCGTGGGTACAAAAGAGCCTGAATGACAAAATATTTCTCAACCGAAATGAAATGTTTTTCGATTTCCAATTCTTATAATTAATATTCGCAGCATTTTATACGCTCTACCATATTTAATGAACTGCAGACCCCATTATTCTACTCGATGGCATTTGTTGAAACCAAGTCTCGAAGACCTACTATATTTTAATTACCAAACGGAGAATAACCTAGATTGTCACATGAGGAACCCGAAATAAGCATACATTAGATTGAAGCCATTTTATTAATTTTATGTTGAAGAAAGAAGATGAAATAGCCTTACGAGGTAGAGAATTACAAAAATCCCGGACTGAGCCTATAACGAGAAAAAATTTTGCAGTAGAGTGACTGCGATAAAGTTTCCATGTTACTTCGTTGTACCCCTTTTCTAAAAGATAAACTAAATTAAACTCAATGATGCAACAGCCCATGAAGGCCAAGGCCTACTGTGAACATCTCAGTATAAGTGAACACTGGGTGATGAGGTATATAACCCAGGGTTACTCGCGCCTGTTTTTGTTACCATAGTTACTCGCGGGGTGTAGAGAACACCACAAACTTTTTAAAATTGATTTAAGGTATTCGAAGTTGGAAAGTAAAAAAGGATAATGGATTTTTATTTTTGTTATTTAGGAATAAGCACTTTTTTAAAATTTTGAAAAATAAAGTTTTTTAACTTTTCATTTTGGGGTTTTCTTTTAATAATCTTTCAAAATTTTCCCTTTTTTAAAAAAAATTTTTTTTATAATAATATTTGCCTGTATATATTTGACCACTGTCAGAGGTCAACTAGAATTTTGAAAATTCTCATTACAAAATTTCCAACAATTGAAATTTATTGGGTTTTTTTTTTAAAATAGCTCCCCCCCCGTTGTCGTAAAATATGGATCCCACTTCGGTTTATATTTCAAAATTTTTTGAGCCCTGTACAGAGGTCTGGGTATAAAGGCAAAAAAAATTTTTTTTAATAAACATTTTTTTACAAAAAAACACTTTTAAAAAAAATTATTCTAACAAACCAAAATATTGTATTTAAATAATTTTTTCAAAAAAATTTTTAAAAAAAAATTATATACATTTTTCTTCCCAAAACCAAAAATCATGAAAAAATCCATTTTGCAGAAAACACGGGTTTGAACGTATCGGTCCTTAAATATGAAAAAAATTTGTCAATGATACATACTTATAAAAGTACAAGATGCATTTGTTTATATAAATAAAATTATTAAAGTGATTGCAACAAATGAGACAAACCATTATTAAACAAACATAAAAATTTTTTTCATCCTAATATGCAAAATTTTTTATTTTTTTCATAAACCAAAGAAAAACGTATACACTAGTCATCAATATACTTCATAATTAATAAAGGATAACAGAAAGTAAAAAAATAATATTTTATTCATTTTCAAAAATTCAACCTTGTATCCATATGCTCAAATGTCGCAGGGTTCTCAGCCCCCCAGATAAATTTTTTAAAGGGTTTGCCCAATCGTCCAGTAATAGTTTTGCATAGGCCTGGGTTTAATAACTTAAAATGTGCAGCTACAGAAAAAAACGTGGTTCTTGGGATTTTTTTTGGAATCTTAGGAGACTTTTCTTTTGTGGGGTACAGTACACCCCGCAGGACGGGGTGCAGATGTCCTTATCAGGTGATCAGTCTGAAGAGAAATCCTCCGTGTTTAGTCCCCAGATAAGCTTGTTACTCATGTATTGACCCACTGAAGAGATCAAATGCTAAATCGACCTTGTCTAGCCCGAAGATAGAGCCCCGGACCTATGGTGTTGACGCGCGATGCGCTACCACTCGGCCACTGGGCCTTTTCTAAAAGTCATTTGTCCTAAATCAAGTGGTCGGTGGCCCACCTCGGCATCATATTTTGTAAGCGGATGCATTTAGTAACTGGCTATTGAAAGAAATAGCCAGTCTGTTGAGCAGATAGCTGAATATCAGCCTTTGTAGAGTGCTACGGTATATCTACGAAATAAGCTGCTTTCATGCACAACAGTAATACATTATCGGAAACGCAAGCTTTTCAGCGGCATCGACGTTTCAAAGCAGGAAAAGTGTCGAAGTCGACAAACACTCGGGACGTCCACGCACTGCCGCACCGTTGAAGTCACCGAAAAGGTTTCTGCCATGGTACGTAAGAACAGGGTTCAAACACAACGACGGGGTGAACAGGCACTTCGCTTTTACGTCACAAAATTAATTATAAAATATATTGTGCAGTACTCATACATTTATAAGTGTATTATATCAGTGTAAATGTTCATTTTGTTGCTGAATGATTTTGCCGTTTACTTTCAGTAAACAATTTTAAATAATACTGTCTTAGGTCTTTTCAGTATGCTCTCGAACTCCCTTTTAAAGAAGCTATCATGCCCGACAGTTTGAGAAACGCTAGTTACAGGAAATGGTGTACCACATTTATCCTTATAATAAAGGTTCAAGAAGTTGGGGTAGATATACTGTTTTCAGTAGCTAATTTATTGTAAGGCATTGGTGGAAGCGAATATAATTCTTTATAAATCAGAAGACATTGAAAACGTTAGAACTCTGTACAGTATTAAAAAGTGAAATGAAGTTTGATATGAGATAAATTCTGAACTCAGTAAATGAAAATGAAGTGATACTCTAAAGCAAAATTTTATTTTTAAAAATAGATATAGAACAAAGTATTATAAGCATCACGGCATCGAATCTAAAAATTACATAAAAATTCAGGAACAATTTCCATATCATTGTTTTTCCAGTCGAACTGTCTTGTTCAGGATATATCATTAGAGGAATCCTATAAAAATGCTTATTGTAATGCTCTCAGTACATTGTTAATTTAAAAGGCATATTGCAATTTTTTTTTACTCACTCTACGTATTCTAGTAAATAATTTATCATTTGAATACAAAATACTTTTAAAACTTAATTAAGAGTAGAACAATGTAAAATTTTATAAAATTAAACAAAATAAAATTTAAATAGAACTAAATGAAATATGGTCAATCTCCGAATATCATTTATTATTCAGAATTAGTGACTGAGTTTAGACAAAAATTATTTAAATGATGTTGACTTCAAGATGATAATTTATTTTTAAAATACCCATTTCCCCAAATAATTTTTTTTTTTTTTTTAATGAGGCCTTTACACACTCCAAATAGATTTTGTATGATTCATTGAACAAGCTTACGTTTCATCTTGATATGTTCAAATTCCGTATAATAGATTTAGCCACCACTTCAAATTCTAGTTTAATTTAACACCTACACTTTGGAATATTATTTAATTTAACACCAATACTCTTTAAATATGCGCTCAATACTGGAGTGCAGAGAAAACAAACTAAAGAGAAAACACGTTTTCTGTTTGTTACAGTAATAACAATCTCGAGCTAAGTTTTCTAAATATCACTGAATTATTCAAGAATTTATCTTTTCAGAATATTTCCACAAAAGCTGTTACAGTGTTAGCCAAATAATACATTTTACAACTTTTTCTCAATAAATACGCGAACCTATTTATTTAACTTAACTAGTGGTGCTGTTTCATGAGGACCAAGGCCTACTGTGTCCAAAGTGCGTCGACTCAGCCCTGACGTGCATGAGCAGTTGTTCCAGCCAGGTGGTCAGTCTGACGTGAAACCACCGGTTTTAAATTCCCAAGAAAGCTCGGTACTCATTTAGCAACCCACTGAAAAGTGAAAGGTGAAAGGTTGAGTCAACTGTGCCCTAGCTCGGGGTTTGAACCTCGAACCCGTGGTACCAAAGCGCGATGCACTAACCCACCAGGTACTGGGCCCACATATTCATTACTGTATGAAAATGTGGCTCACTCTATAAAATATAAGGACCTTTAGATATTTTGTATAGTAAATATATGCTGAAAGGACTGAAGTAATACTGTACCTCCGAATTCTTACTGCAGTCTGTTTCTTCCGGAAGATTGTATCCATATTAAATATTTCAAAAATAAAATTTGTAATCAATCTCTTGATGTTGATGAAACAAAAGACCTGGAAGACCTACCATAGTTGGTTTGATACTGTCTGGTCTGCCTGCTCCAGCGTACATCTCCGCTGGACGCTGCTGCTGAAAGAAGAAGCTCTGGCCATACGGCTGTTGGGGTCATTGGCAGAACGCACTTCATCTGTCCACTGAGGAATCGTAGTGCAGACATGGAGTGAAGGAGCCGGGTCTGCAGCGGTCATCAGGCCAGTGATCATTATAAATCGTGCAGGCGAAATTGGGGCTGGATTTCTATACTGAAGAGCCAGAACATCACAACCAAAAGATCATCATTTTATATCCGTTTAAAAACTTTAACTCTTATTAAAACTATTTCAAATATAAAACATAGTTTATGGTGGGGAGAAAAAATTTTGGCCAAAATTTTAACTCGATCTACCTCTGTATAAAGCTTTGCGTAATATACTGAAGTCGCTAGTCCATATACTGTTGTCCTTATATGAGTTTTTATTTCGGAACCACAACCTCGGTCCACTGTCCTGCCGTGCACGCATTTTCAGACGACTGGGACGAAAATGGATCTCTACCAAGTCAGTCGCTAAGCACTTTTTATTCATGCCTTGCTGCTTGAGATTTACAGGGTGTAGGGTTGCCACATCCCCTTTCTCTTTTGTGAGGATGAAAGTGATTTTTACTTATTGGAAAGACTTTTCTTGAACAATATATAAAGTAGATTGTCGGTCAGACATTACTGTAATTGATACATAATCCCCAGCAGCAATGCGCGTGCTGGAACGTTTCATTTATGTTGCATGTGCGTGTTTTCAAAACTTTCAACGTTTATGGGACCCACGCCATTCAATCATAATTTGCCCCACATACAATAATGATGTATTGGCGATGAATAATGACATACTTGACGCTAAATATGCACAATACGATTTTAACCTCTTAAGTCCCTCCTGACGTATATAAACGTCTCTGCTCAGCTAGTGTAAGCACTCACCCCAGACGGCTTAATTCGTCTTTTCCGAAGTACCTTACCCATTCTGTCCACCGCTTATCCATGTACAGAATTATTCTGGAAGGCTTTGGAAAGCAATAAAAAGACCTTGACAGTGTTTTGGTAGTTGATTTACTTGTTTCCAGATAATTTGATTATTACGCTTTGCGTGGCATTAGGGAAAGAATCATAATTTTTAGTTGGCATTTGCTGGATTAATTGTATAAACTGCACAAATTATATCCAGATAAGGATACGTTGAATATGATTTATATATGACAACCATGGGGTCACTGGTAATTATTAAACTTGTCCTTAACTTAGTATTGTTAAATTTGTTATAAAATGATTGTGCATTACTGATACATCTATAAGTGAATTATAGTGTAAATGAGTATTTTATTTTTACTATGCCAGAAATGTATTTCGTTTACTTTAGTAAGTCCGTACACTCTGTTAAATAATCTTCGCTGACTTTTCATGCTTCGCGCCCCTTCTCAGTAGGCGTTATCGCGCCTCCCAGAGTGGGGGGTGGCACCCACAGTTTGAGAAGCACTGCGCAAAGCGCAAATGCGCCAAACCGATTTACATGTGTGCTGCAGCAATTTGCCATACTGGCTTGTGACACAGTCTATTGGACTTTCACAATGGAATGCATAATCAACTGCACTAATGCTTTAGACTGTGTTGCCATCTAGTGTTCACCCATATCGCTTCCAACACTTCGGCTATAAGCTGTTGAACTTGTCATGTTGTCTTAAGCCAACAACCTGTCGGTCCGCAAACATACGCACGCAAGTTACGATAATTATTAAGAAAGCAACCCTATTTATAAAAATATACACTGACAGCTGTTTGTTCATGTTTTGCCAGCCTGGGGTGCGAGAGGGGTCACCACAGTTGAAAGTGCCACTAAAAGTTTTTCGCAAAATAAAAAGATGAATACTTTTATAAAATCATTATTAATAAAAGTTAGTAAAACAAAAAAAACTATGAGGTAAAAAAGATAAAAAAAAAGTCAAAATCAACCCAAAAAATAATAATTTTGTGAATAATTATGAAAAAAATTTAATATCATTCATGTTAATTATTTCAGTTAGGAAAGAACAAAAAGAAAAAAACTGTCATTTGATATTTTTTAAAAACACAAAACCCCTATTTTCATAAAATCCTAATAAATTAGTGCTACCTATGTTTTAAAAAAAATTTTAAGTTCCATTCTAGAACAGTAATGTCCATATAAATGTTTGGAATATAATTTTAACCTTCGTTATAAATTTTGTGAAAAAAATAAAAATTTGTGATAAAAAATAATTTCAAATAATTTTAATTGTTCATGATTATGCTTTAAATTTCTAAAATCATAAGCAATAAGTTTAATAATGGTTTAATTATTTTTCATTAATTACTCACATTATCTAATCACAGATTTCGCACCATTATGGTTTCTAAAAATTATCTGACTTTATCAGTTTTTAATTTTTTAATTTTACACATCCTATTTTTAAAAATAAAATTAAGGCTTTTTTCCCGGTTACTCTAGAGAATAAGACCTCAAACCCAGAACAAATTCATTTGGGGAAAAGAATTTTAAAATTAATATATATCCTGACTTTACTGTCTAACAATGCAGCATACTACTCATCATGCTATTTTTTTTTATCGTTGATCCATTACTTCTGGTTTGAAACATGTTTCGCCTTTTTTTCTTATAGCATAACACTAAGTGAGCAATCGCTTCACTTTTCAAGATGAAAAAGTATGTATTTATAGAATATTTTGTACTTAAGGAACATTATATAAAAAAGGAACCAAACGAATAAATTTTTAAAAAAAAATTGAGATATTTTAGTCCAAAATTTTTCCCTTTATGTAAAATTATAAAAGTTATCAAAACCATTTTCTGACTAATTTAACCTTTAAGGACCCGTAAACCAGGTTTTTCCAAACCTGGGACAACCTTTTTTCCCGTACGCTGTATGGGGTTTTTTTTGGGTATATTTTTTTTTCAGGAGGGTATTAGTGCTAGTGTTTTATATGAGATGAAAAAATTGTCCATAGTTCTGAAATACTTATATCCGGGAATATTATTTATGGTAAAAAGGGGGAGAAATTTTTCTTTGGGAAAAAAAATTTAGATTCGAAAATATTCAAAAAGAAAAAAAGGGAAAGGCAATGGGAATTTTTTGGAGGGAAATAAAAAGGGAAAAATTACCCAAAAGCCGATATTGTCCTACCCCTTTGTTTTTCGACTTGGTATTGTGAAGAGGAACTTTAAAAATGCACGCAGATACAGATTTTGGGACGGACCACGTTTTTTTAAACCCAAGGTCGTATGGACAATTACTGAAATAGATTTCGACCTTTCACCCATGTTTTTTTTTTTTTTTCTATTTTGTCTTTTTTTTGTTTTGTTCCACCCCTCGGGGTGTAGGGGTCTTTTGAAACATGGTTTTGGGAAAGTTAATATATTATTTGGCATTTCAAAAAAAAGCACCAGGGGGGATATCAGCCATATTGATAATCAAACGAAAATGCCAAAAATGGCAAAAACAAAAAATTAAAAATGTTTAAAATTGAATCAATGAAGTTCCTTTTAACCGGTAAAACACAAAACAGCCTTCTGAATTTCGTTTAATTTTTTATTTACTAATGAATAATTGACCCGGGGGCATTTTACCAACTATTTTTTAAAATATAATTATACCTCATAATGACAACTAATTTCCCACTTGCTCAATAAAACTTATTTTACAAAAAAAAAAAAGAAATTTTTCTAAAATTAAAAAAAATGCGTTAAAAAAAGTTCTCCGGAAAAAATTCAAATGCCCTTTTTTAAGTTTAATAACACTTTCTTAGAAAATTTGGGGATCAAAAAAAAGAAAAAAAATATTACCTAGGTTTTTTAAACCATAAAAACCAAAATAGAAATCTTGAAGTACGAAATAAGCTTAAATGCTTCTGTTGAAAAAGTTTGTATTTATTATTTTAGGCGTTTTAAAAAAGAAGAACTACCAGAAAAAAAAAATCCAATTATTGAATAGTTAAGGTGCAAAAAAATTTTTTTCTTAAAAAGAATCAAAGAATTGCTAATTTTTTTAGACGTTTTATCTCAGCTTTTTTTTTTTTTTAAAATTTAAACCTACCAATGCAAAGAAATTATTTTAAATTAGAAAGTTTTCAAACTTCTAATAACTCTTATTTTTTTTAAAATTGTTAAAACAATAATAGAGTATTTTAATGATAAAATTTTTGCTAGAATGTTCTGAGATAAATGTTGATAAAATAATAAATCGAATGCTATTTAATACTTTAAAAATTTTAAAAATTCCCTCAATAATTTAAACATAAGAGTTATTTTGAGCAAATTTTAAGAGATGAAAACTGGGAAACTGAAACAAAGGAAGTTGGTGTATTAATATATCTATCCTACGCGAATAACAGTTTAAAAATTAAATCCTTTTAAACAGACTTTAAATCAATTTTCACCCACGCCTAGTAAATGCTTAAAATGTTTTCAAGGCGATTAAATATTATTTGAAGGATAATTTCAACTTAATTGTGCACTTACATACCAAAAGTTATTAATAAGCGTGAATCGTATTGATGAAAACTTACCTCTGGAAGAGGTGCCAAGAAGATTCAACCACAATTCAGTCAAAGGAATCTTTGTGAAGGACTGTGGGACTTTCCCTGGCAATATATAGCACCTTCTGGTCAGAAACAACAAAATGAGTCATAAAAGAAACACAGCAGTTTATGATAGTATTATTCGCAAAATAGCCCCTTGCAGACGTGGTTAATTTAAGAGCGTCTGAAATATACGGTAGATGTAACGTGATATACAACTTTGACGTCCATACATTTTTATTTCCTGGAGCTCGGTTGTATTGTCAAAACTCATTTCAAAACATTTTAGTTATTATAATGAATCTTCAAAGAATCTTCAGCGTGTTTACTCCTAAAATCTTATTTGGATTATGGTTATGGTTCGGTCATTTTCAAATGCGTTTCTTCTCAAGTCAAGAATAAAGATTTATTTTACGATTCTTGAGAGTTTTACCACATTCGAATATTAGAAAGGTCTAATGAGATTCGTGTCATTTATTTTTGAAAATATTTGTAGTGAAATAGATTTGGTTACTATACGTTTAACTGATTTTCAAATAACAAGAAAGGGATTTGATAAAATTGTTCCAAAATAATTAAATCCTATGTACAAAAAAAAATTCCTTAATATTTTCTTTAGTTAATTTTTGTTTAAAAGTTTGGGTGAAAACAATTTTACTAACGTTATATCATTCTTTATTTTGATTACATTCAGAAGAGTCACCATATCAATAACTAATGAATTCAGTTGTAGGCATTAAAGCTTATTGTTTTGCTTTTATTTTTATTATTATTATTTTATGAAATAGTAACCTCTAAAAACCAATAGAAGCAAACTCCTCAAAAGAGCTCACTGTTCCGAAAAAATCAATTTTATTTTAATTGATGCAATTTTAATATCATCGTATAGTATTTTACCTAAAAAGATTTTTTAAAACAATAGGGAAAATGTATCGTAAAAGCAAAATTTAAATTTTTG
>BMAV01020995.1:230653-243956 GCA_019973955.1 Trichonephila inaurata madagascariensis | reverse complement strand
CCTACACTAACCTGGGTAAGGTATCTTCTGCGAAGCACAACAGCGAGCTTATGTTGAAGTTGAAAGACCGTGATGGACGGATGATGAAGAATTCCCTCTTTCAGAACCCGTATCCATGAAAAATATTCAACGGGAGTTGCATGCTGCGAACATTCATGGCAGAGTAGCTATTCCAAAAACGTTTGCTTCGGTGTGCAATGCTATGAAGGGTTTACAGTTAAGCCGAGACCCCCTCAGGGGGCTCACCTTCTTTAGGTGAGTACGGGTGTCACAATCCCGAGGTACCCTAGTGATCTTTTCCTTTTCCCAAGGGGTTTACTATCTTTGGTAAATACGGGCTTCACGAACCCGGGGTACCCTAGTGATCCTTCTCTATTTTCGACCCTCCATCTAGTCATTCAATTTTCCCTTTTCTTCTTTTCACGTCCAGACCACAGACATACTAACGAATGTTTGGCGCAGTATAGCCAAACTTGGCTCTTGCGCCAAAAAAAAAAAAAATCAACAATCATCAATCACCCTAAACTGGGCACAACTGAATAGAGAAGAAATCATCTGGTCTGATGAATCCTCATTTACATTATTCTGGACTATCCAATGTGTGCTTGACAGGGAAACATCGGCAGAAGCATTTCATGTTGACTGCCTGATTCCAACCATGAAACAGGGAGTGGGTTCTGTGATGGTGTGTGTGGGGGGGGGGGGGGTAATATCTTCCCGTGGATTGGAGCCTCTCGTTACCTTGAAGGGGAGGATCACAAACGACAATAGTGGAAACATTCTCGCAGATCATCTTCATCCTATGTTTTAGACTCTCTTTCCGGGAGAACGTCCTGTGTTCCAAGATGACATCGTCCTTGTTCACACCCATCGCTGTGTTCAAACATGGCTACAGGAACTTGACGATAAAGTGGAACATTTAACGTGATGTCCCCAGTCACCTGATCTCAACATCATTGAGTGTTTGCGGGTTTTCTAGAGAACAAAGTCTGTGTTTACTTTCCTATTCTGCTCACACTATCTGAACTTGAGAATGTCCTGCATTAGAAATGGGCACGAATTCCGTTGAACTTTGTTGAAGACCTTTATTTGCCAATCCCAAGTCGAATACAAGCTGTCATTCAGACCAAAAGTGGTCCAACCCCTTACTGATAAAACATCCTCATTTTTTCACAGGTGTTTTTATTATTTTGTCCTATACCTGTAGATTCATTACTTACTTTCTTAAAAAATCGTAGAATAATTTTCATTAATTGTTTCGTTGATTTAAAATACGAAGTATGGCATAATAAATACTCACTGCTAGTTGTATGACGTTTATATATTTAAAATACAATTTTTTTATCTTTTTTTTTTTATTCGAAAAATGGATAAATTAAAAGAAATAACTATTCACTTGTAGTATAGACTTGATTTAATTACTGCAAACGGTATTAGTTTAATCTAATCTATCATAGTTAAGAAAAGAAAAAAAAGGATTCTAAGTACAAATTTGTTTCGTAAACCTGTTTCAGGAATTAAATAAAAAGTTGATCTCTGTATTTTACCTTCACGATCATAAAACCACCAAGAAAATGTATGGAAATAAAAAAAAGTTAACACTCTTCCGTTTATGTAATCTGGACCACCTTCATCCATTTACACAGGAAGGATAACAGCTGGTAGGAAAAGAAAAAAAATGAAATAAAATTGCCTAATACCCCCGTCTTGCACTGAAACTCTGACCTAGTTTTCGTCCTACGCTTCAACACGTTTTAATTTCACTGGTTAATTTAGCTAATTACTTTTTGCCTATACGAGACTCCCAAGTGATTTTGCTTAGGAGGTTTCAACCGGAGACGAGCAAATTGCCCGTGATAAGAGAGCTGAATATTAAGTATCTTCAACAATATTTCTTTTTACTTCTATTTTCTAGCGTTGCCTGGTTTTATTTCTTGGGAAAAGACCACTCGTACTCAAAGCAGAGTAATTAATGAAGAGTTATGACCTTCGAGGTTTTCTATGTTCTAAAAATTAGATTAGTTAGCGCTTAAAATTCATTCTTGTATGTTTTCAATCTATACCGGCAATTGCTGCTAGTGTAATGCTCAATAATTTCAACATTAATTATGACGTGGTAATGAGGTTGATTCCTGTGACGTCATAGTCACATGATAGTGAAAGCCACGTGATTCTAGCCAATCAATTCAAAACCTCATGTGACGTCATAGTCACACGATGAAAACTATCTTGTGTTTCCAACTAATCGGTTCACGCGCTCCGGTGTTGCCAAGTTTTGCTCTTTGCAGAAACTTTCTCTTAAAAAGTACATATGTATACAAAATGCATTTTATTTAAATGTATAAGCATAAAATATAACTTTTTTAATTAAAAAAAATCTTTTTGAAGAAATTTTTTTCCCTAAGATTTAAACATCTTTAACCAAATATGAAATTTGAAATTTTATCTGAGTTTTACAAATAGAACAAGTACAATTAGTTTAATGTTTGTTTTGAATTCAATGGAAAGCACGTGTTTGTTTTTATCATGTGACTTCATGAATCAAGCCCATTTAGGTTCCGGCATAATCATTTCCTTACCATAATTAAAAATGAATGTACTTATATAATGCCAATGAATGAAAATGTACTTGTAATTGTCCAGTGTTTAGTACCAAGCTTTCTTGGGGTAATGTAAAATGATAACAGAAACTGGTATTATACTGCTGCTGCGTGTGTTGTGTGGTATTTAAATACAATCAAGTTCGTCATTTCCTGGATTTATGGATAACATTCGAAAAGCTTCAATAAAGCAAAACTTATATAATAATCTTAACCAAATTGAATTACCAAGTTAAAATATTAGACTGAAAATATACTATAGAAAACTTCTAATATTTGAGAGAAAGTCCTAGAAAACAACGACGTATGCACATGCATTAGTGCTCGTGCACATTAGCGCCCTATGGTCACATATACTGAAATAAGCGCAGAAGCCTTGGCCCTCATGGGCTGTTGCACGAAGTTTAGTTTTAAAAGAATTAAAGATAAAGATAGGGGGAATCAACTTTTGTGAAAGCAAAGAAAAAGCTTGAAAAAAAATAGTTATATTTGCTACGAAAGTAATCTTTTCAAAGAGAATAAATTCCATTTCAATAATCAAAGGCCCCGTGTGAAGTAACCATTATTTATTATTTTCAAAAAGATAAAAATTTCTGTGTAATCACTCGAAAACGCTCATGAACACGTGACCATTATGATGAATTATTTCACAAAAAGATTAAGATTAATACGATTTGAATAAAACTAAAGTAAAAACCTGGTTTCATACAATATTTCTGTAAGCATGATTCTAGAATTGGGGAAAACCCTGACAGAACAAAACATCCCAGAACACGTTTTCATAACACCATTCGAAAACTTGATAAATCCCCCCGCTAAGCATTCAAAGTTTTTAAGAGTAAAAATTTTAAATTAGGGAAATTCCCGTGCATGAAATGTACATGGAGACCTTTTAAGTGTTAGCGTTTTATAATTAGAAATGTTTCATTTATATAAGCATATGTAAGGAATTTTAAATTTTTCTGGAATTTAAAATTAATTTTGTTCGTGAAAGCATTATAAATAGTTAAAAACTTTGTTACTTATGATTTCATATCAAAAGTATTAAAATAATAATATATATCGTATTTCCTGGTGCATATAATTAAATCTCTTTATAGCAAAGTTAATAATGTTTTTTTTACTTTTAAATTAGTTCTTAACCTTGAATTATGTCTGACAGAAATTGAAAAAATACATTTTTTAAGAAACATTTCATTTTTCTGGGCAAAGAAAACATAATTAAATATTATTATATGACACTTTTGATGATAATCGCTTTCATAAATTTATTTATCCTAATTACTAACATATAATAGTAAATTTTCTAAATTTGGGGAATATTTACTGTTTTTTTCTGTGCTGGCTTTGTGTTTCTTTTAACACGTGTAATAATAAGGGGACCATTTTTTTAACAATGAAAAAGGGGACGAAAAATTTTTAAAAAAAGATTACAGCTCAAATATATGAAACATTTTATTAATTCAAACAAAAATACGCTAATTACGCTTACATTATTTTTAATTATTATCATAAACGAGTAATTTTTTCCATTGAATGATTTTTTTTTTTGTCAACATATCACTTTTTAATAAATCGGAAAGTTCGGGCAAAAAAAAACATTCTTTATACTGAATTTTATGGTAAACACTGTAGCTAAAACATTTAATTTTGATTTTTCAGTAGTCACTTCACAAAAATCCTTACCTACCGAAATAAACTCTTTTAATTGCTACATAATTCAACATAGCACAACGTAAATTCAACAAGAATAATTACATTTTCATATGAAATGTGTTCATTTTTGAAACGGTTTAAATAATTTCATCCATTTTACCGATTTCTCAGCATGTTGATGTTCCAGTTGTTCTTATTTATTAGAATTTAAATATACATTCAGTCTTCCTTCTACTTCAACCAGACAATTGTCATCGATTTTAATATCAGGCATTTCTTTCGATAAAAACTCAACGTAATTTTCTATATCTGCCCAATTTACTTGCGACGAAGACAAAAAATGCCATTGAAAACTGTTATTTCCTGTGATATTTTTTTCAGACCATTCTTCGACATTTTGGAAGCATGTTTGGTTCATCTCTGAATACAGAGATTAACAGATCAGTTTTAAAATATTGAAAAGGAGGACACGTTTCGAGGAAGGACAGAACCTATAAAAGGAGGATGGTTAGTCACTTTAGTAATAACTGGGTTAATTGAGGGTTACATATGCATTTTTTCTTCTACTATTTATAACAAGAAGTTTTAGTTACTTAAATAGGCGTCCTATCTGAACAATACTACCTTAATTTACATATTTTTCTTATTACTTTAATAAGAGGTCACAAAATGACGAGGAATTACTCTTTTCGAATTTTTAAGATCATTTTAACATCAATTTTCCTGCTTGTGATGTGGGGCTGTATGGATTGCGTCAAAGTCATTTTGGTGGTCAGTAGGGATTGCAATACCGGGATACCGAATGCTGGTATTTTGAGCCATTTGGGCAATTTTGTAATACCGATACTTACAAGTTTAAATACCGGTTTTTCGGTATTTATTAGAATTTTTTTTTAAATTGTCTCCTCTATTGTCCTCCAACATAGTAAAATAGTTTACGTTTTTGTTTTTATGTCTCCCTAACAGGCGAAATTAATTAGACTGTGAATATACAGTTGAACTGGACAATCAAGAGAAGAGATAAAATATGTGAATCATCCAAGGAGGCAGGCCAAAGCTATCCTATTACAGCTCAGAGCGATACAGTACACGCGTAGGATCCGTAGTCTGATATTCGTACCTGTGGCAACAAAGTTGTAGTTGTGAAGAAAGTGCGTAATATTTCGATATTTTTTTTAATTGGTGAGTTTGTTATTCACACTGTATTTGCATATCATACTCTTTAGGGTTCAAAATATTTTTCAGATTCATTATATATATACGCATAAATAATAACCCATATTAATGAATAAGAGAATAAATTTAAAGAATTAAAAGAATCAGTTGATAATACATTAGTTTGGTTTCATTATTTATATCAGAATATCGCGCATTTTAAAAGTATATCACGCATTGCTAACAGTACCACCAACTAGCGTAGACGCCGAAAGAGCGTTTTCGACACAGCTGGTAATTTTTGCACAGTATTACGTTCCAGGCTTAATGACAGTACAATTGATGCATTATGTTTTTTAAGATTACATTTCAAAAATTTGTAATAGTGCCACAGTCTGAATAGTGATATTTACACTTTTTTTGTGATTTAAATAAGTAAGATGTTCCTTTACTTTTTTAGTATTCTTTATATACCAGTATAATTTATAAGTTACAAATTATTTTTTTGTGATATTTAATAAAATAAAAGTGGCAAATAAAATGAAGAAACACCTGTGTTTTCTTACTTTTTCCAAAATTTCTACTACCGATATTGGAACCGGTATCCCGGTATTAAGACCTTAAAAAATACCGAATATCGGTATTGAACTTTTGGTCCGGTATTGCAATCCCTAGTGGTTAGTGATGAACGAGTTGAACCGAGTGCTCAAATTCCAAATGCAAGAAAGAAAATCACATGTTTTAATACGAATTGCTGAGTGTTAAATTCAAATTTGACTCAAACTCCTTCCTAGTGTGTTGTAGAAGTAGAACGATATGCATTTTCGAGAACAATGCTCCTCTTCTGACCAAAGACCGGCAGCCGCAGTAGTCTAATGGTAAAGGTAACAGACTCGAGAATGAACTGTTACGAGTTTGAGCCTGGTGCCGATGATGACTCGCCGTGAAGTTGTGGGGCCGTTATGCATTAAATCTGTCAAGCTTCGAACGTCCTCACGTTGGTCTGGATGTTTGAAGAGGGAGATGCCAGCTCAGGTGACGGCCTCGTCACTTGACCATGGTTGAAAATTACGAGGTACATAGCCAATAGCCCTCTAGTAGTTTTATAGTTCGATGCTAATTTTTACTCACTGACCAAAATTCTAATCTCTCTCCAATAGTCTTTGAAGGTTAATATGGGATGTACGCCAAATTTATTAATTATTTTGCCTCGATTACAATTTTACTCTGTCAAATATTATTTTGGTTAATGTTTACGATATTGCTTTTGGTAAACTTTAAAATAGGTAGGCAGCTTACTTTGTAGGTTGCCAAAAAATTATCAAAATTTCCAACTTGAACCTTAGACACAAAATTTTATTATTTATTTATTTTTTTAAATTTTTTATATTTATTTATTATTATTTTTCAGAGCTCTTATTTGGTTTACGAAATAGAATAAAAAACATGAAAAATTTCATTTTAATGATAAAGTGGTATTTAAATCCTTGTAAATAGTATTTAAAATTTTCTGTTTCCATATATCCGCTTTCATTTTAATAAAAATATTTCTTTTAAGTTGATAACTGATTAAATTAAGCATCTTGATTTAAATTATACCAAAACATAATCCAAACTGATGGTGTCCATGTTTCGATATATTTTCCTAGGATGCCTCCTCATTGTATTTAATAGAACATTTAACCGTTTAAATCAGCTATTTCCAAATTGGAGAGACACGTTTCCCGAGAAACGGTGAAGTACGGATCACAGTGTACAGATGCAATTTAATAGAAACATACTATTCACGGTAATGCTTTCACACACACGTGTATGTGTGTGATTTCATTATTTCTTAAAATTACCATAAAAGTAGGACTATTCTATGATACGCAAGATTCGATTCCATTTATTGATTAGGTTATTCTGTTTCTTTTAATTGTTATCTTAAAGAAATTCTACTAAAACAAGAAATTAAAACAGAATAAAAAATAAGAGTAAAATATAAAAAATGGCACAAGTTGGCGATTTTGGCACCTTTTGAGTCCACAAGCTGGTGTGGTGTAAAAGTTTGGAGAATGGAGTCTCAGTTTAGATGTCGTCCTCGTAACTTGACTAGGCTCTAAATTATGAAGTCCGTGACCGTCATCCTGTGAAAATACCCCCCTAGGGTGACCTTCTCTTTGATTATCTGCGTGAGCTAGAGGTGTAGGTTCAACTAAAGAACTAGAAGTTTGCATGTTCTTAAAATATATTTATTAAGAACTTGAACTTCAGCGTTTAACAGATTAGATTATAATATATATGAGAGAATCTACACGATGAATAAACACACAATACAAGTAATACCGAAATAACGTAACTCATACCACTATCAATATCTAACCCGCCTAATCTCAATTCCAATAATATCGCAAGTCCTAATATTAAATAGTCAATCCTGCCTTAATCCAATCGTTGATCCGATACTAAGGAAGTTGTGTCTTTACCGAGTGCAATAGTATGCACATTGACCTAATGTGCATACCATTGCATACCCATCCTATCTTCGGGATAACCTCTGTTGGCTGTCACTTCACGATTGTATCACTCTCTAACATAACATTCCCCAATTTGCCACACTACTTACTGAAACTTCTGATATTTAAAAGCTATCTAATTTGCATCTTGCATTCACGTTTCACTTCTTGGGTTTTGGTTGGAAAAGAGTTTCCATCAATTCTGGCCCCAAAAGAACCCAAAGGACATGTTAATGAAAAGACGCGTGAGCCCGTCACAATCCCCCTATTTCCTTTAGATTGCCGTGCTAATTTTAAAAAAAGTCCAAATCGGCATCATTTGGTGGGACTCTTCAGTGAGTGAGTGAGTATTTGTGAACGTCACTCAGAAGAAACAAAGACCGATTGGTTACAGACCTAATTTTGAACCGTGGTCAAGTGACAAGAACGGTACCCTGAGTGGTTACTTCGAACTTCACGCCAACGTGAGGAATTTGGACCAAGGCAGATTTTACTATCATTAATCCCTACGCACAGTGGATTTTCAAAGGTATCAGGACTCGAACTTAGAACTCGACAACGTCAGCTACGAGTTTGTAACCATAACCATTAGTCTATCACAGTCACGTGACTTTCAAAGTAGGCCGTTAAACAATTGTAAAAGTTTCTAAAAATCTAACACCGTTATAAAACATAAGGGCTACCAAAATGAAATCGTTACCAAACCGAAAGGTTGCCAAATTTGGCGAACGTTTTTTTTTATTTTATTTTACTAAAAACTGAGTCCTGAATTAAATTACCCAAAAGAACAGAGATAATCTATATCCTCGTCTTATCTGTAAGTAAACCATCCAAAATTAAGGTATCCGACTACGTTCGGGAAAGGGGTTTTTTGCACAAAAGCGTTTAAATGGTTAATATTTATGATATTTAGTGTCACTTAGATTAGAAAATGTGTATAAAACTGTTTTAAGAATAGTATTACAATAAAAAATTATTTTACAATATTTTGACAAAAAATGAACATAGGATGACCCATTTTCAAAATATTCTCCTTTTGTGAAAAATGCTTCTATTATATATAATATTATTTTGCCTGTATATAGCTCAACTAGAATGTTTGAAATATGTAAGAAGTGGGTTTATCCATGTTTTACGACAACATAGGGGAGAAATTTTAAGAAAAAAACGCCGATAATTATTTCAATCGGTTGTAATTTTGAAAATACTGTTAATTTTTCAGAAATCATAGTTGAGAGTCTGTACAGAGGTCTGAGCTATATACAGGCAAAATATTATTATTTTAGAAGCATTTCTTATAAATAAAAAACATTTTGAAAAAAGGTTATTCTAAGTTAATTTTTAGCCGAAATATATATATTGTATATAAATAAATTTTTTTTTTGTCAAAATGTCCTTAAAATAATTTTATACACGTATTCTAATCTAAGTGACACTAAATATCATGAAAATTAACCATTTATGTGCCTTTTTAAAATCACGGTTCCGAACGTAGTCGGATACCTTAAATTAGAACAAAATTAAAATCTTGGAATCAAAAGTATAATAGCGGAATTAAAAATTATATATATACAGTAATACCTCGACTTACGCGAATCCGCAGTAACGTGATTTTCAAATCCCATCGATTCTTTTGTTTCAGGCAAAAAAAAAGGGGGATAAAATTGGTGAAATCGATAATGTATGATTGAAGAAGTTGTGGATCGTGCCAGAGGCAAAAAAAATTAGAAATGGATAGTGATGATGTTCAAGAACTGCTGGATTCCCACCATCAGGAGCTTTGTGTTATCATCAAAGATTTTACTAAACATTTTTCTTTTCTAAATTATTATTATTTTTCGTCACAGTCCCCAACTAAAAATAATTTATACGGAAAATTATACCCCGACTTACACGCGGTTATCACTTAGTCCCACCTGTCCCTATAAGTTCGGGGTATTACTGTATATGTAAAACAAAAGATAGTGGAATCACGGACATTTTAAAATGCTTAGTCTACCTAAGTTTGAGTGACTCTGTGATCTTCCCCACCAACCAGGACCTGTCTGTAAACACAAAAGTCTCTCCTCAGCAATTAACTCATCCTGAATAATGCATCGACGTTTATTTTCCACCTTACTCTCGTTGACAGACGCAATGCAAAACACACTCTCGTCCCCCTGAATAAGTAAACATGCATGATTCACGAGAGTGCCCTTGAGAGCAAAACATCTCCCATCGAGCACTGAACTCAAGGACTTGCCATATTTGTGCAAATTATTCAAGAAATGGATCGAAAGGAAGTTGGGCTTACATAATTTCTTGAATTTACAAATGGTATGGAGCGTTTAGCGTTTTTGGAATGCTTTGAGCGTAGTATGTCTACTATATTTTTATTAAGGGAATTTACTCCTTTCTATATTTTATGTAGTCTTCGAACTAGAAAGAAATGTACGTGCAATTGTAATTTCTTGTTGTTTTAGTGCGTGGTTATATACTAGGATAAAAAATTTAATTTTATTCCAGAGCAACTATTACATTTATTTTGTTAAGTGTATTTTTGTTAAATAAAAAAATTATTCTGATTAACAATGAGAAATATACATAAATTTTGAAATTTTAATCCAGAAGGATATTATTTGAATTAAAATAAGGTATATTTGGTTTTTGTTTTTTAAGTTATAACACATTTGAACATACAGAAAAACCTGCTTTTGCGCGGTAGATAGAGACCATATAAAAGAAGTCGCATAAAAAAAGTGTGGGGAAATTTCATAAATACTTACATATAAGAAACAAATTTGTCGATATTTTATAGAAATCTTTTTGTATGCGGCGAAGAGGAACCACATAAAAAAAAGTCGCACTTAGAAAATACTTCAATTATTTACGAAATTTATGATAAAGTGCTTCTAAAGAAAATAAGTAATTAAACTCTCTCTTCTCTACGCATGGGAACATTTTAAAAACATTTAATTTCTCATTGTACACATGGAGAAGTTTCCAAAATGCAAGTAAATAATTCACTGTTAATCATCGTAATCCAAAGCGCGCATCTTCCTGTGATGAATTAGTTCAAAATCGCTTTCGTCAATTGAAGATACCATTTCAATTGGTTTATTTTTTGGCACCATAAAGGAAGTAAAAGTTTTTGAGACGACGATCAGTTGGCAGTGGCGTAACTAAGAACATTTGGGGCCTCCTGAAAAGTCGGGTTTTGCACCCCCCCCCCCTGCGCGATGGGGGGGGGTAGGTTACCCCCCTGTCAGTTTGTCAGTTGCTTGTGAATGTCTCGATAACCAGATATGCATGATTGTGAAACTCTCTCTCTCTTTTTGGAATTTCAAACTCCTTTCAGAATAGTATCTATTTTAAGAAAATGCTTTTCCGATTTATTGGAAAGCTGAAGCCCAGTATATATTGTATCCGCCGTCAAAGAATCCGGTTTTTCATGTTCGCGCGCGCGCGCGTCTCTTTTTATAATCTATCAAATTATTGATAATGTCACTGTCATTGAAAGTTTCGACTTCAATCAAGTGCGTGCTGCTAGTACATTTATAAAAAAACAACAATGGAACGTGCATTGTCGAGAGACTCTTTATAACCAACGAATAGAGCGTCTTGAAGTGTATTTATATACATTGATAGAAAACGCTACAGGAGCTCCATAATCGTTGAAATTCATATTTCCGCATAAAAATAAAGATCGCACAAAAAAAAATCGTACAAAAATAAAATCGCATAAGAAAAGACCGCACAAAACCAGGTTCTACTATAGTACTTTGAAAATTTTATATCTGTGTATTAAATGTTAAAAACTCTCAATACTTTGGTTTCCATATGTTTGATAGAATTTTTATTGTGAAAAAGAAATTACCACTTGAGAAGGGTATCAAACATATTTACACAATATAATTAGTTTCAGAGAAATATATATTTTCTCTAAATATCGTAGGTCATATACATTTTTAGCCAATTTTTCAGCGTTTTAATTGTTTGGAATAGGATAGCGTTTTTTAAATCGACAGTTACAGACCATGGTATCTTATCAGACACAATATTAATATAATTTACAAAATGCTAAATCTTTGGCACGTAATTGTAACAAAAAGTACTCAAATCGTGTAGAATTATGGATATTTTATTAATTATTGAAGACTTTCTGGCTAACTATTGCTGTTCACCGCTAATTACACCAACCACAGCCTGTAATTATATGACTAAGTCGACATCTAAGATTTCCCCCAATCCATTCCTCGTTATCGTGAAGATTCTGAGCCCTAGAGATTAAGGCCGTTTTCACACGCGAGATGATGAGTGATTATGAGTTTGGTGTTTTATGGCGCAAGAGTATGAATGTATACTGCGCCAAACATTCATAGGTCTGTGGCCTGGACAGGAAAAGAAGAAAAGCAGAAATTGGATGACAAGATGGAGGGCCGAAAATAGAGAAGGATCACTGGGGTACCCCGGGGTCTGGACACCCGTGTTCACCAAATATAGTAAACCCCTTGGGAAAAGGAAAAGATCACTAAGGTATCTCGGGATTGTGACGCTCGTACCCACCTAAAGAAGGTGGGCCCCCTGAGGAGGACACACGCGACAACTTTGTGCTAGTCAACTTGATTTCTGTCCGCATTCTTCTAGTGTGAAGGAGGGGGGAGAAACAATACCTTTCACACGGGGACACAAAATTGTCTAAAAAGGGAGTGCCCAGGGACGTCTTTAGACTTCTTGAGGCTCTGGGCCCCTACACAAATGTAGGCCCCAGTTATGACCCACAAAAGTAGACAATACGTTAGTATACATTGTCAAGTACTCGTATAAACAATAACCCAAAGCAAATAAAAGTGTATGACTCACAATCGCACAGACCGGCTCGACCGACCATCGCCATTTGACTGAATTTGTCATGACGGTGTATGGTGGTAAACCTAGGCCTATACATGGACCATGGTCATCACATGTAGCCGGTTGACATATCGTCCGAAATTCCTAGAGGATACAACGGAAATAACATTTGACCGTTGAAATTATTCGAATCATGATATTATTCATGCTGAGTAGAGAACAAGACGATTCCCCCATTGTGGCTAGGCCCTGGCCCAGTTGACCCATACCTTAAAACGTCCCTGGGAGTGCCAGAGTCATAGGTACAGTCTGAAGAATAAAAAAAATATATACTTTTACATTTTCTACTAGTAGCCGCATGTGAAGAGTGTAACTTTCTCAATATAAGCACACCGGTTTATCCATTGGGTGCTTGTGGTGGGAGCCCTGATGCCCCGATAAGCTGGACTTAACCAGGTTTTCTGGTAATAAACTTCGATCCGTCTGTGCCAAGGGGGCCTGTAGATCTTCTAGTTCCCCCAGGGCCCGAAATAAGATTAAATCGGCACTGTTCGCTCATTATCC
>BMAV01020995.1:187563-216771 GCA_019973955.1 Trichonephila inaurata madagascariensis | reverse complement strand
ACCCAAATACAGTCTGTTCAGTTGTAGTGGTGTATATACATTTGAGAACCGCTTGTTGAATTTTCCCAACGAATTTCTAGAGGTCCGTGGGAAGACCACCAGCACTCATTTGTCAAGTATCATTGCGTGCTAGTGGCGCGTGAGCAGAAAGAAAACCAACGAGCTACACACGTCGGTGACTTAATCTGAATAGCGAATTCCTTCTGCGTGCTTCAAAATGCAAACAGATGCATAAGCAACGTATAATTTCAAAGATATTTATTCAGAAAGGGGCCATGGTAGCCTAGTGGTCATGGACACGAGCTCAAGGCTGGTGTGTCATGAGTTCGAGCTCAAGTGCCTCTGAAGATCCATCATGCTGAGGATCTGATTCTGGCGAATCTGGGGTTATATTTGTCATGGCTTGATGTCCTCCGGTGTTGGTGTGGTAGTTTGGATACGAGGAGGCCTGCCAGATCAGGTGTCCTCCTAAATACATTACTATGGTTCGAAATTATGAGGTCCGTCACCAATAGCCCACATCTTGTGTAATGTAAATAAACTCTCACTAATTTACATAATTACTGCTCCAGAACATCGGCTACCAAGTGACAAGCATTGAATTAGAATTCGTTAATAAACATCCATTACTTATACGGATTCGAATTCATTGCTTGTCATTTGGTAGCCGATATTCCCTTTGATGAATTAGGAAATGTAACATATTTAATAATTCATCAAAGGAATTTAGGTCACTAAGCAAAGTACACGAATTTCGCGAGCATCAATTTTCAAGTTTTGATTCTGTTTAAGAGCCTGTCACGCAGAATAATGGAAGTTACCACATATCAAATGGAAATGTCAAATTGCTTCAGGAGTGCATTTTAGAAGTTGATGGAGTGGAGATCAGGTGTTATATTTTTTTCATGTGACCAAGGTTCTAAATGAGAGGAATAATCCTTTTTCAAATCTAAAACAAGTAATATAAAAAAAGATTTTTTAAGTCACAATTCCTACTTAGATCAACAAAGAAAAATTTTACCCCTTAGCTACTTTTTATTAAATAGTTACAATTAATATAAATATGTATATACATATGACAGAATCACAACATTAAGTGGTAATTAATTTTTATTAATTATCATTAAAGTATCGTATTGTCATCCAAAACAATCGTGTCTATAAAATTTCAGTTCAACTGAATGCTTTAAAACGTGAGAAAAAAACCTTTTCAAGTTTCGACACAAGTCGCCAAAAGGGTCACTAAGTCGCCAAAAATGATGCCAACGTGGCTGTATTTGTAATTTTTTAAATGATTAGTTTTAATCAAATTTATTAATTTTATTAAATTATTGTATTGTCATCCAAAACAATCTTGTATATAAAATTTCAGCTCAATTGAGCGCTTTAAAATTTATTTTATTAACGACTGAAAATTCCACCAAGATAAAAATAAATATAAGTAAATAAATAAACAAATAAATAACGACCTTCGAATTAGAAGTCCAACGTGCTATCTATTGCGCTATAGGAAAACAATTTTTCTTTCTACATATGCTGTTGGACTATTACTTTTGTTACTATTTATTCATTTTTTAATTCAATTAAAGAATTAGTATTTGAAAAAAACTGCATTAACATCAAGTGTCATCCACTGCAAGTTTAAAAAATGTATTTGAACTTGAATGGATGAATAGAAAGTATTTTATTAGCGATTGAAAATTTGAGCAAGATATATATATATAAATATATATAGGGAGAGAGTGAATTAATAGTAGGAATTGGAAAAAATATGAGTCGCTAGTTTTATGTACACCCATTTCACACTGTAATGAACAGACAAGAATGGCTTCACAAAATCATATTGTACATAAGGGTCTCTTTAACACCTGTATCAAATCAAGTGCGCTCCACATAGCAGCAGAAGAGGAAATTCTCGAAATTACGAACTCTGTTCGCCAGTAGACTTTATTCTATTGCCCACTGAATAAATCCCAGTCGAGCTCTCCAACCTGAACCCATTGTATCGCTGATCACGTTCTTTGTATCATGTCTCTCATAGGGCTTGTCCATAGTGATGAGCGTTCACCCTTAATTTTATCTTCTGATCTATGTTCGGGGATTATGTGCCTAATCCGTGTGGCGGTGCCTCCGAAATTAATTTAACATAAATTTGACAGGGATTTCGCCTCTCGTCCGATGCCAGTTTTCCTAAGGGAATGGGGGGTCTTCACTTAGGTCCCCTTTCGGACATCCCCATAAATGAATGGATTACGCTTGATGATGAATGACCGTTAAGAATTGGGTTAATTAATTCATTACACATATGCCGTCGGTCCGTTTGTCTCAGTATGAAACGAGCTAAGAGAGTTTGCAAATGAGAGATAATGCTGAGCAGCTTGTAAAACAGAAGCCACTTCACCGGAGATTCCCTGAAAGCTTTCAGAAAAGGGGTTTTCAGTTTGATGAGATTGATTGACTGTTTATTAGGGTTGTATTTTGAGACTGCGCCAAAATTTCGAGGTCCGTCGCCAATTGATTGATTGTTGATTGTTGATTGATTATTAACGTCGCACTGTTTAGCTACACGAGGGCTTTTGGCGACGGACCACGTAATTTTGAACCATGGTCAAGTGACGTGGACGACACCTACGCTGGCACCCCTCTCCTAACTACCACATCACACCAACGGGAGGACGTTATTATTTTTTATACTTTTTATTTTTATCACTAACACTGAATTGGAAGCATTTAAGAAACACTTCTTCACAATTTCTGCATCAGTAAACGGTTTCATATACGATTACCAAAAATATAACAAACTTCATAGGATGTCTATGTTGTAGGGCTGCGGTAGCCCAGTGGTTAAGGTATCGGACCATGACAGGCATGTCATGAGTTCGAGCCCCGTACCACTAAAGACCCGCCGTGTAGGGCAGCGATACACGTTAAATCTGTCGAGAGCTGAAACGTCCTCCCGTTGGTGTGGTGTGGTAGTTAGGAGAGAGGGGTGCCAGCTCAGGTGTCGTCCACGTCACTTGACCATGGTTCAAAATTACGTGGTCCGTCGCCAAAAGCCCTCGTGTAGCTGAACAGTGCGACGTTAATATTCACTTACTTACTTACTTACTTAGGATGTCTTTGTTAATGCTGTGATGTTACCACTGACAAAACACTCTGTTGCTGTTGCAAAGATTACTCAAGAAAGCCTATTTATCACCTCTTGAAAGAGATATTCGAGGAAAAGTATCATTGAATGAGAGAGGTTCCTGTTTATTGGTGTTTTTTAAATGCAGCCCTTTCGTGATAAATCAAACAATTACCGATCCATGTTTGTTTTTCGCTACCAAATAGTCAATATCCCAATCATTTCGGAACGATATATTTTCGAATATTTTTCGCTTACAAGACATGATAGATAGATAAAAATTAGTTCTACCCATAAAATTGTCGTTATTCCACTGTTGTCTGTTATCACTAACCGTAACTGTGCCAAATAGAAAAAGAATAACAATTCGTACCCGTGTGACACCGACAGCAAAAAGCAAAATTGATATATTTGATTTCTTGTGACAAAGAATTTCCCACCAAATTTTTAATACAATGTTCTAAAATAAGTTAATTTCTCAGAGCAATGGGCCATGACCGGGCCACTTAAAAAAGGCTGGCATGCCGCAGGTTGAGTATCGCTGTTCTATAGATCATTAAACAGTCATCAGACACTCCAAAAACAAAAATTTGAGTTCCTAACTTTATAATTACACAAATGCATGTATATAAAATTATCAGTAATTAATGATGGTAGCTACCACAGATAATAAATCTCTTATTCCAAATGAATAACTACCTAGTTTTCATTGAATAATTTGTAGGTCATCACTAGATACAGAAGCATATTGATTAACTCGTTTCATCCCATTTGTGGCTCCTTGTGAAAAGGGGTTTGTACACTATTCCAATGCCACAGCATCTGCGTTTTAATGGTTCCCTCCAAGATGTTCAGTGATGACAGAATTTATTGAGAATTATATTAATCGTCTTGTAACAGCTCCTAAGTGCGTGTTTAATTGCACTTTCTAGGGATAAATTAAATGGTACGGAACATTTATTCTCGATTATATCGGATTCTTGCATTTGTGAGAATTGTATTTTATTGGAGAGTGTATAAATAGAATATCGTGAAATATACTGAATGAAGTTATTGCATTCTGAGTCGAGGAAGGCCATCCATTTAAGTGATTAATCATGAATTTTATTTCTCTTAAGAATTCAATGGATAAGTCGCTGTGTCTCGTGCGCACTTGCTAGGAGATATTTGCATATTCGAGACTGGATTTTATTCATGCGCTTTATTTTAAAGAAAAGAGAGCGATTGCTTTTAATCTGTTGAAAACTTTTAAGTCCGCACGTAGCAATGGGCTCAATTCATGAAAGTCACATGATAAAGAAAAACACGTGTTCTCCATTGAATTCAAAACAGATATCAAACTAATTGTACTTGCTGTTCTATTTGTAAAACTTGGGTAAAATTTCAGATTTTATAACTGGGTAAAAATGTTCAAATGTTATAAAAAATAAATTTCTTCAAAACATTTTTAAATTCAAAAAGAAAAATATTTTATGCATATCCTCTTAAATAAAATGCACTTTGTCTTCCTATGCGCATTGGTGCTGGCAACAACGAAGCAGATGAACTTATGAGCTGGAAACACATGATTCCTTTTATCGTGTGACAATGACGTCACATGAGATTTTGAACCGATTGTCTAAAAACACGTGGGGGCTGCGGTAGCCAAGTGGTCAAGGTATTGGATCATGGCAGGCACATGTCAAGAGCTCGAGCCCAATACCACTAAAGGCCCGCCGTGTAGGACAGCGATGCACGTTAAATCTGTCGAGAGCTCAAACATCCTCCCGTTGGTGTGGTGTGGTAGTTAGGAGAGGGGTGCCAGCTCAGGTGTCGTCTACGTCACTTGACCATGGTTCAAAATTACGTGGTCCGTCGTCAAAAGCCCTCGTTAATATTCACTCACCACTCACTAAAACACGTGGTAATTATCATCATCATGTGACTATGACGTCACATGAATTTAGCTCATTAAGCTAAGAAAATGAAATAATCATTGGTTGTCTAATTTTAAATTCAGAATATTGTCAGGTCTATCACCAATGGCACGTTTGTGGCTTCACTTTGATAATATCACCCCCTACCCACTGTGCTCAAACTCTTAGGGGGGAATACATAAAGTCGCTGACTATTCTTGTCCTTTGAAATTGTACGGGGTCACTGGTCAACACCGTGGCCATAGCAGCCTAGTGGAATCAATCATGGACTCGTGGCTGGTGCGTCATGAGCTCAAGCCTTAATATCACTGAAGATCTGCCGTGTAGAGGGGTTGATGCACGTTAAATTTGTCGAAGCTCAAGTTAGTGAGTAAGTATTTGGATTTATGGCATGAGATCCGATTTCCTGCAGAGACAAAGTGCTCCCGTTAGTGTGGCGTGGAAGTTAAAAATGGGATGCCCGCCCAGGTGTCGTCATCGTCACTTGAACGCAGTTCGTCTCGCGTTGCTTCAAATGCGGCGTTAATAAACACTCATCCAATGAACATATGCAATCTCAGAACAGATCTTTAATTATTATGGGAGAATTCTGTCACACATTAACTCACACAGCTGCTGTGAGTGAGTTAATATTACGTCGCAATGTTCAGCTACTCAAGGGCTTTTGGTGACGGACCTCGTAATTTTGAACCATGGACAAGTGACGAGGACGACACCTCAATTGGCATTTCCCCTCTCCTTCCTCACCTCTCCAACAGGAGGACGTTTGAGCTCTCGAGAGATTCAACGCGCATCGTTCCTCTACACAGCGGGTCTTCAACGGTACGAGGCTGGAACTCATGACACACCGGCCACGAGTCCGTTACCGTGACCACTAGGCCACCGCGGTCCCCACGCAGCTGTTGTGGTGCGGTCTAATAGACCCCTTGCTAGAGGCGTAGCGTTCACCCCCCGCAACCTCCACATCCCGGGGAGCCCAGGGTTCTAGAAGGCCCAAAGCCTGATTGTTGTCAAGTATCTACCCTTAAAATCCGACAAGGGCCCAAAACTTGACTTTGCTGGGGGGCCCAAATTTTCTCCGTTACGCCACTGCCTCTTGCCTTAAAAAAGTAAGATAAAACAAATGCCACAAAACTTTAAACTAAATTGCATTCTTTTCAATCGCGTATATAAAATACTATTAAACAAATTTTATATTTCAATATTTTATTTTCAAAATAAAAAATTCTAAAAATGCTAATGGAGGCAGGATATAGAGACTGCGATACAATAATTGAAAGTGAATGGTTGATAAATTCCAAATTGACAGTATACTGAACTTTCTTAGGTTGACTTTTCCACCAATTTAGTTTAATGAACGAGTTGAAATAACTTCAACAGACGAGGGATCAGTTTCCAGTATCACATAATAAAATGCCATAAACTTTTGTTTTGTTTCATGCAAACTCTTATATCACCTTTGTTATATATATTTATGAAAAACTCGCAGTTTTTAATAAAACTTCGTAAAAAAAAATTTCCGAATCTGTCGTCCAAAGACGAAGGCTAGGTTGCTGAAAAATCTGGTATCTCAGAAACTGTAATGTTAACATTTTAAAACCAGATTTACTAGAACAAAATATGCTAAAATTAAATGCAAATTATACCCCCCCATGAAGTACAATACTTGTTTATTATTCTTGAACTTATAAACAAGCTATCAGTTTTCTCCTGAATATAAATTCCAATCTCTTAATAACTTTCCAAGAGGAAAACTATTATAATTGACGTACTCCTGACTTGAATTTAAAATGTATCTTTTACTGACGTGCGGAAAAATGTATGAAATATGCTTTTAAACATAATTGTAGGCTTTCACTGTATAATTGATTATAATATAGCTGGCGCGTTTAAATAAAAGTAATTGGTTAGCGTGAGCAACACAAATGAACGAAGCAAAACGTGACTATTTTACTGAAAAGGAGTAGTAAGAAGGTTCTATACTACCAGTTGCATTAAATTCGAATACTTCGATTATTTTTTCGAACAATTTAAAAATTTTCACGTGCTACGGAAATCGAGGGATCATGGTCGCAATTTACATGATCGAGTTGTAAATTCTATTCCTGTCCTTGATTCTAGTCTTGATTCTAAAAAAAAGTGATGCTACGTGTTAAATTGGTCTCTAAGTCCACTAAGGGATTGGTGTGGAAGTCATGAGAAGGAATTACTAGCTCAGATATTTGGTAACATTTCTTGTTCCTATCATATAAGAGGGAACGATGCACGTTAAGTCAGTCGATTCTCAAAGTCTTCACGTTGGTGTGATGGGGAAGTTTGAGATCGATGAAAGATTAAGTGTCACGTCCACTCGTCACTTTTCTACGAGTAAAAATTATGAGCTCTGTCCCAGTGGTTCTTGTACTATTTATCAATGCAATGTTAATACACAATCAATCCTAGCCTAGTCTAGTTTAGTTTGATTTGAAAATTCACGTAATATACTAAATACATATTGCAATTTTTTTTAAATGCAGTTAGATGACGTGGTCGATACTTGAATTGGATCCTTATCCTCGACAACAGCGGTTCTTAAACATTCAATCGCCTCCCCCTCCTCCTCTTTTATGTTTCAACTTGACATCACGGACTCCCAAGATTTTGAACACCTTTTCCTGACCTTATGTTCTTGGTCGAAATACATATTAAAGGGGATTTAGTGATCTAGTCCAGGATGGCACATGTTTCAATTTCTCCACGAGACCTTTTAGAGTCTTTAAAAGAGAAAAATCTTAACGTTACATGAAAGACTCCGCGGACCTCTAGAAATCCGCTGGGGATCCCCTTGGGTTCGTAAACCACCCAGTTTAAGAACCACTGCTCTACAACCTCGCAACATAAGGGCTTGCGAGTCCCGACGTTACTCTGAGAAGCACAACATGAAATCTTCAGGTGAAAACCTTCGTCATTTACATTAAAGATTAATGCTTACTACAAAGCTTGATGGTGACGCCGTCTATCGTAATGTTCTATCGTCCCTTCGGGAATTTCTCCGAGCTAAATCGTACGTCACCGTATGGGGTCAACTAAGGCCAACGGCAGGCGACAATTTAGCCCATTCCCCGATGAATTTCTGGGGTTCGATTTTGACTATGCCAGACAGGTGGCATGAGCAGCAACAACAATAACACAAAGTTTGAGCTATACTCCCCTTTCTAAACTTACGCACTACGTTAACAAAACAGTGAATGCGATAGCCATATGATCATAGTTGCTTATTCGTGTCCGGCGGTATTTCAGTCTGAATGTGAGTTCTTTACCAGGTGCCACTTAAGAACCGCTATGCAGAGAAGTTAATGCACATTCAAACACAGTCTTTTGAAATTATATGTCTCCATGTCGATATGGTGTGGAAGTTTAGAGAATCACATACAATCTCAGCTGTCGTTCTTGTTCGCTTGACCTTGGTTCATAATTACGAGATCTGTCACCAATATGTCTTGAAAAATATCTGATATATAAAGGCTGGATATGTGAGGGTGGTTTTTACCTGGAGGCCGCAGTTTAAATCTATGGCCCCTTTAGGTGAGCTTGATTCCCGTGGACAATCAACCAATAGCAGTCTTGTTTCAAACAGCGACATTAATTAAAATCATTGCCAACAGAATGACTTTGTCTTAATAGGTTTAACATGCATTAGCTCTTCTACACGATCGATCTTTAGAAGCATTAGAACCCAAGTGCAACAGCACCGGTTTTGAGTCCATAAACATTGGTCTGCTTTGAACCCGAAAGAAACAATGTACATCAGTCTCTGTTATACATAAGTCTTTATTTAGAATTATGGGATTAATTGCAATGCACCCTTCAGCGAAGAATCTTTTGATCTACCAATTAGGCCCCTTTTTTTGGTGTAGTCTTTGCGGCCGCAGTAGCCTACTGAGTCATGAACTGGTGGTCGATGTTTTCCAGAACTAAATTTAATTCCTGATTCCACTGAAGATCCGGCGTTTAGAGGACGTGATGCACATTAAATCTAGTAGATTAAAATTCTCACATTGGCATGGTGGGGAAGTTAGGAAAATGGGGTACCATCACTTGACCACGACTCAAACTTACAAGGTGCGTCGCCAAAAACTCTCTTATTGCTTTGGAGTACGAAGTTAACAAATACTTATTTGGTGTAGTCTTTTACTTGATTCTGGTTCAAAATTACAGTTATTGTCGCTAAAACCGTTCATTTTAATGAATAATATGGCATTGAACTCGAATTGATATGCTACGTGATTAATTTATGACAATATACAAAAGAAATTAGAGCATTCAGAAAACGAAATAATAAATTTAAATGATGTGGTGATTTTTCAAATCTAAATTATTTTTTTGTCGGCTGGGTGGCGTGGTTGGTTTGTCGCTGACCTTCTGTACCCAAGGTTGCGGGTTCGACCCCGGCCCAAGTCGATGGAAAATCGACAGCGGCCATGTCGTATGATTATACGGCATGAAAAAGATCCCTAGAGGGGTGCTCTAGGCAAAATTAAATTCCAATACAGGTTCGCATCGTCAGAGCTCAGGTGCCTCCCTCTAGGGAGGAGACTGGGCGTCAAAATTACCTGCGGTGATTGGTAACCGCCTGTATGGCGCTGAAAAAGAGATACCTGCTTTCGGTGAATGTACCAAGTAGATTGATGAACTTGTTAATAACTGTTCATATTCTGCCATTAGAAATAAAAAAAATGTTTTATTTTTTTAAAAATCCAATAGTCATTTTGCTTAGCAATTTGAATAAAACGATCGTTGAATTAGCAAAAAAAAAAAAGGATTGTGTTTTGTTAATAAATACGTCAGCCATTAATGTGACGTGATTGGTAACTTTACATCATGTGACTAAATTTTATTCCTGCACCGAGACCTCACCGACATCCAATTAAGCGCACATCTATTAGCCTTTAAATATTTAAAATATAAAACTACTAAAACCTTTCCCGAAATCAAGTGTTGCATATTTAATAATCAGATTAGCCATATGAATTAAGAAGCAAAAACAGTTTGTCTGAGAACGTTGTCTCTTCTAACTTAGTTGACACACACACAAAAAAAATTTCCTTTATTTACTTATTTTTTTAACATTTGTCTAGAACTTTTGACTTCCCGTCGTTTTACGATGATTAGCTATAAAAATAGGATTCCTTCCTCAAGAGGATTGGGTGACTTTTTTCTTTGAAAGAAACAAACTCTCCTCTGAGATCTAGGGCTTAGGTTTTCCGGAATATATTTTATGAGGTAGTTATTCGTATTTCATGAGATGAGGTGGCCGTTTCATCAAGTTAAAGCTCACTTTAGCTTATTACACTGTAGAAAAGAAACGTTAAAACGAGGTGGTTTTTTTATTTTTATATATATAATGTTGGTTTCTTCGTTTTTTAAAAGATTCTTTTTAAAGGCTGTTTATGATTACTTGTAATTGAGTAGTAAAGGGTGATTTCTGTTTGAAGGAGATTAATAACTCATGTTATAAATTGATTAAGTTTTATAGGGGAGTCGAAGGAGACCTGTCGTTAAATGCGAATTTGATCGTTAAATCTGAATTGCTCATAAAAGATAGATTTCTAATTCAGTCTGTGTGGGCATAAAAATATTCCCGCCCTTTATATAAAGGAAGAACAAAATCAATTTTGTTTTAAGTATTTTTTTTTCCTCGTCGTTTTCTTTGAATTATTTTTTGACCATTAAGATTTTATACATGAGAATTCATACTTGTGCTTTCTTTTAATTAAAACGGTTCTTCGAAATGTTTCATTTTTATTCTTAACTAAAAAAGGGGAACTGTTTAGAATTATTTATATAAACTTTTAGTAAAAATAGATGGTGACCACCTATGGATTTATTTATTAAAAAAACTGCAAACGCGACCTAGCGCGTGTTTATATTAAGTGAGTATTCGTTTGTAAAATGTACGTATATAGATCATACTTTCAAGTGATACAGTATTCTATTTGCATATTTTTAATTCCTACTATTAGTTCACTCTCTCCCGAAAGATATATATAATTATTTATATATATCTTGTTCAAAGTTTATATCGTTTATAAAATACTTTCTATTTATCCATTCAAGTTCAAATACATTTTTTTAAACTTTTAGTGGATGACACCTGGTGTTAATACAGTTTTTTCAAATATTAATTCATTAATTAAATTAAAAAATGAATAAAAAGTAACAAGCAATAATAATATTCCAACAGCTTATATAGAATGTAAAATTTTTCGGTGTGTCCCTGTAGCGCAATGGATAGCATGTTGGACTTCTAATCCAAAGGTCGTGGTTCGAATCCCTCCTGAAATGGCCTAATTTCTGACATGTGATTTCTTTTTTACTATTCTATTTTATTAAAACAATTAAATTTAATGAATGAATGAATAGTAACAAACAAACAAACAAAAAGTAGTCCAACACCCCATATTGAAAGGAAAATGAAAAATTGCAAGGAAAATCACTTTCTATTTTGTCATTTAATATTGTTATTCTGTCATATGTATATATACATATTTATATTAATTTTAACTATTAAGTAACTAAAATATTAAAATAAAATTTTTCTTTGTTAACCTAAGTAGGAATTGACTTAAAATTTCTGTTATATTACTTGTTTATAGTTAAACTCGGATACTTAACAATTTGCTAAAACTGACTACATTGCTGTATAATAAATATATTTCCTTCACACACATTCGGTTGCCTAGAAACATTTTTCTCATTTTTCTTCACATTTGATGAGAGGCCGAGGTAACGGACTAGTGTCATGAGTTCGAGCCTAGTACCATCCGTCGCCAAAAGCCCTCGTGTAGCTGAACAGTGCGACGTTTAGTATTCACTCACTCACTCGAGCCTAGTACCGCTGAAGACCTGCCATGTAGGGCAGAGATCTACGTTTAATCTGTCGAGAGCTCAAACGTCTTCCCGTTGGTGTGATGGGATAGTTAGGACAAGGGGGTGCCAGCTCAGGTACCGTCTGCCCTTATCACTCGACCATGGTTCAAAATTACGAGGTCCGTCACCAAAAGCCCTGGTGTATCTGAACAATGCGACGTTAATATTCATTCACTCACTTACTCACATTTGATGATCAGAACATTCGATTTCCTCTTCAAAACATTCTAATATACATTGTGACCATGTTAGCCGAGTGGTCTTGTTAGCGATCTCGTGGCTAGAGTTATCAATTCGTGAGCTTAAGTCCTGAGGCCAATGAAAACCCGCCGTTTTGAGGGGGCTGATACTCGTTGAAGCTCAGCATCCCCGCTTTAGTGTGATGTTTAGAGGTTGGATGTGAGCTCAGGTGATGTCCTCTTCTTTTAGGTCAAAATTACGAGGTCCGTTGATAGAGTCCTCATGCTGCCTTAAAGAGAGTACTGTTAATAATAATAACACAACCAGTTGTCAACTTGATAATTCAGATTGTATTGCTGCTGTTTCAAACAATTTATTATTCATTAAATAGCAGTGTATATGCTAATAAAAATTAATACATTACGTGTTTACATTAAATTAGAAATGATTTTCAGATAAATTTTTTTTTTTACGAAAGATATTTGTTTTGTTGCACTTGTTTTAATATCTTGTTTGTTATGCGTTAAATTTTTAAAAGGGGGGGGGGGATTGTGTTTTATTTAAATCTTGGAAACAGGTGACCAATCATCCATAAAATGAGGCAAATTATTTTTATTACTTGTTATGAAATCATTTTTAGCTTTTTTTCATTTTCTATATGTGTGTTTCTATTGAACTGCGTAATGCAAGAAATTGCAGGGTTTTTTTTAAAGGAAAAAAAGCAAAGGACTTTATACGAAAATTAAATCTTTACGGGTACTTGCATGTATTAAATTCATGCCTGCGATTAATAATCAATGATTTGGGAATAATGACAGCTATTTCATATCCCGATTCAATTTGGTTTTTTTTTATTAACATCGCACTTTCAAGTTACACGAGGTCTATTGGAATGAGTGAATATTAACGTCGCACTGTTAAGCTACACGAGGGCTTTTGGCGACGGACCACGTAATTTTGAACCATGGTCAAGTGACGTGGACGACACCTGATCTGACACCCCCCTCTCCTAACTACCACATCACACCAATGGTAGAACGTTTCAGCTCTCGACAGATTTAGCGTGCATCGCTGCCCTACACGGCGGGTCTTTAGTGGTACTGGGCTCGAACTTGCGACAAAGCCAACCACGATCCGATACCTATACCACTCGGCTACCGCGGCCACACGGTCTATTGGAGAAGGACCTTCTTATTTTGACTCTCACTAAGGTGACTAGATTGACACTTAAGCTGGCCTCCCACTCTCCAAACTTACACACCACACCAACGTGAGTACTTTCAGTCAACAGATTTAACGTCCATCAACGCCTCTTCACGAGGATCTTCAGGGATACCATAACTCGAATCCGTGACTCCGAAACGACGTCGACTACAAGTTCGTGACCATAACCATTTGGCTACCGCGCGCTTACAATATTTTGAGGACAATTGTTAGAGAGAATTTGTTGAAATTCTCCGTAGGTCGCCAATGGCATAGAATTGGTGCTAAGACCTTTTTATTTTGCACTTGTTAAACCAATTAATAGTTTAAAATGGTTATTGGTAAACTTGCCTCATAATTACGTTTAGTATTTCTTAGTTCTTTGATGTTTTTTTTCCTCTTAAAATAAGGCCGCGGTATCCTGGTGGTCAAGGTAATGCACTCGTGGCCAGCGTGTTATAAGTTCGAGCCTAGCACCTCTGAAAACCCGACGTGTAGGAGAGTGATACACGTTAAATCTGTCGAGAGCTGTAACTTCCTCCCGTTGGTGTGGTAGTTAGGAGAGGGGGGTGCCAGCTTGGGTGTCGTTCTCGTCACTTGACAATGGCTCAATATTATGAGGTCCTTTTCCAAAAGCCCTCAAGTAGCTGAAAAGTGTGACGTTAATATTAATTCACTCACTCATTCCCTTGAAATATATTTTTTTGGAAATGGTGGATAGATTGCATTAATGTATAAAAATGAAAAACAAATGTTCTGTTATATATATATTTGTTTTTGAATTTTCCTTCAAAAACATGTTTAATATTCAAAGAGTATTGTTTTTCAGGATGAAGATTTTTAATAATTATGATCTATAAGACAATTTTAAATATTCGAATTATAAACATATGGGGTTATATTATAACAGAATAATTTTTCTACTGATTTTAACCCTTTATCAACCGACGGTACTTATAAAAAAAACCACTCACTTTAAAATTACATAGAAGTACTTAGCAGAAATATTCTTTGATATCCACTCTTCCAAGATATGTGGCAGCATGGGTTCTTGGGGGCCTCGGTAGCCGAGTGGTATAGATATCGGATCGTGGCTTGCCTTGTCACGAGTTCGAGCGCAGTACCACTATAGACCCGCCGTGTAGGGCAGCGATGCACGTTAAATCTGTCGAGAGCTGAAACGTCCTTCCGTTGGTGTGGTGTGGTAGTTAGGAGAGGGGGGTGCTAGCTCAGGTGTCGTCCACGTCACTTGACCATGGTTCAAAATTACGTGGTCCGTCGCCAAAAGCCCTCGTGTAGCTGAACAGTGCGACGTTAATATTCAATCAATCAATCAAGCATGGGTTCTATGATGAGTATTTTAAAAGGGGAGGTGAATAGTTTTATAGCAGAAATTGCGTTTTCAGTGGATTGCGAAGATTGTCATTTTTGTTCCGTAAAAGTAGTTAATCATCAAAAGGTGTCTTATTTTTTTTTTAAATTATTTTTTATTTATTTATTTATTTGTATGTTAATGAAGACCTTAGAAAACGATTGGAGTATTTAGTGTATGTGAACAGCGTATATAATTAATTTTACTGTTGAATATTTTTTATTAGTTAATTAGTTCTATAACGGATTAAATTTCCCAAAGTTGAGTATTTTTTTTTTATGTATATTCTTTAATTTTCAATTAAGCGATTCAAAAAAAAAATATTACATGAAAAAAACTGCAGTGAATCATAATGCGGTAGATAAAGGGTTATTTACAAACTAATAATGAAATTGCTGTACTAATTTGGGGAGGTGCCTCACGATAAAATGTTAAATTAAAAAAAATGTATATAATGTATTGTGTACTGAAATATATTTATAGCCTTGTTAGGAAGATAACTTTGCCATGCCTATGTAAAAGGTAAAAATTCTGGATATTTTTAATACACCCTGTGTCATAGACTAGTTATGTTACTTCATGTGATAAACATCCTGTTGGTATTGTCTGAGATTGCTTCTCTCCGTGATGTTATGTCAAACTCTCTTTTTTTATCCTCATTATATCTTTTTATCTTGAGATAAAAACTAGTTTCGATGCCTAAATTTGAATATTGCTTAGAATAAGTAAAGTAGCATAGATTTTTTCCCCTTTTAATCTTTCTCTGATCTGCTTTTAATGCATGCAGCCTTACAATTATGAAGGATATTTATTAATGGTACCTCGCCACACACAAAACTATTTTAGAAGTCATTTTTATCCAATCAGATATCAGCACAGTATTTTCCTCTCAATAAAAAATTGTTTATAAAATTTATTTAAAAAACAATGCCACCTGAATACGAAGTTATTCGATTGCTAAATGTAGAGCTGTTGGGCAAAACAATTTTTTGCAGAATTGTTTAGTATATAAATACGAAGTAAGTGTGATTTCGAACCCATTGTATATACTCCATTTACGTAAGTATATACTTGATTTACACAACTTCGCAATTTCTAGCTATGCCATTTCCCATTGGCAATGTAAACTTGGTTGATATTTACTTAATGATGAGATAATTTTCATCAATCGGTGTATGCAAGTCACACACACACACACAGTTTAACAAGACGAGATTGTACTTTTTTGTGTAGTACATTATTAAACGTTGAAAGCATTCTTCACACACATAAGAGGCATTGGGGGAGGAGTAAGTGTTTATTAACGTCGCACAAAAAAGCAACAGGAGGGCTATTGGCGACGGACCTCGTAATTTTAAACTACGGTCAAATGACTAGGACGACAACTGATCTGGAGTCCTCTTTCCAAACTACCACATCGTACCAAAGAGAGGATTTTGAGCCTTGATCGATATAATATGCATCAGTGCCTCTATACGGTGGGGTTTTAGGACTTGAATGCACGGCCATGAGGATAGAGTTCGGCAGTGAGTGAGTGAGTGAATGAATATTGACGTCACCTTATTCATCTACACGAGGGCTATTGGTGATCAATCTCACAATTTTGAACCATGGTCAAGTGACGAACACGACTTTTAAGGTGGCACCCCGCTCTCCTAACTACACACCACACCAACGGGAGGACGTTCTAACCCAGATAGATTCAACGGGGTAACGTCGTGTCTCGCAGCTGTGGTCGGCTTCTTTTTTGTGGCAACAATCATCACACGTGCATCCGGCGGCGGGGGGGGGGGGGGGGGGGGGTGATGCGTGGCCCACCTTGGATCTCCCACGCAACCCCTTGACCCCGTAGAACCTTTCCCGCCGACCGGCAGGATGCAACCAGAGATGTAAAACCACCGCCCCTGATCCCAGAGCTGTGGGAGAGGGAGAGATGCTTTTGACCTCTCAAAGGACGGCGACGCACGGAGGAAGGATGCTCTGAACTTACCAAAGAGCGGACGCTAAAAGGAATCTCTCCTCTCACAAACAACTGCTTTGGAACTCTAATAAAATCTTTTAATAAGTTTAATAACATCAATGTATAATTCTGTAAATAATAGCTGTGACGTAAAAAAACTCAATATTTAAATTAACGAAGATCACGCTACCGTTATTCATATCAAACGTCACAACGTGCATCAGACCCTCTACACGGCAGGTCTTCAACGGCACTAGGCTCGAACATGACACGCCTGCCACGAGTCCGTGACCTTGACCATTAGACTACTGTGACCGCTCGGCAGCTAGAGACCGTGATCAGAGAGAGGAGACAGCAAGGATGCATATTGGAAAAAAAAACAGTATTAAGGGTTAAAACTATTGCTTAAATAAATGATCATCAGCTACGATGCAGGCATAACATTTACGAAGAATCTTATATTCATTGGGAAATCAATAGCATTTCACAAAGGGCAGTTGTTGCGAAACTTATTTTAGCGACAAGATCCTCTGGTGACAGAATAAGTTGTTTTAGCTGGCTCCATAAATTCCAGTCAGAACAGAATAACATGGGTGACCATGTAATTAGCCCACCGCAGCAGTCAGCAACCGTACAGAAAGTACATATCGGACCTTTTCGTCATTTGAATATTTTATCACCTCTGGCGACAAATAGCAATATAATGAACAGTTCTGCAAAACATGAATTGGTGTGTGTGAAACCTTTTCTTTCATAAGAATTCTTTCTTCTAAGACTTTATTTTGAAGGATTTCAGTTTATTTTTGTCTTCTGTGTGGTCTGGGAAGGATTTCAAAAGGATTGGTTCCTTTTGGATCAAGGTTCAAGTGAATTTCTTTTAATGTTTGAATTTGAGTGGGGCTGAGGGGACACATAAAAACATTCCTCCTAGCAGCTCGAGGATTGCCTTTCCTTTTGTTTTGACGACCTCTAACCTCCCTTTCAGTTTGGTCTATCATTTGAGATATGCCTTGTATATTGCATATATATATATAATCATCATAATTTGGGAATATTTAAATGCAAAATATTAAAATTAAAAACTCTTAATGAGACATAACTATTGTTCATTTTCGAATACAATGGTTTGGGATCATTTTTTTCGTATTAAATCAAATAAGTTATTCTCATTATATTCCATTCGAATTCTTATTTGTTTTCTCTGCATAATTGCTGTTTTTTAAACTCGTAATAATTGTTTTCACTGGCACAGTTTGCAATGGAATCTCATTCCGACATCATTTTAATTCTATCGTAAACGGCATTTAAGAACAAAACAAGAAGGGAAAACAAATTCCCCTTTCTCAGTCGGTGATTCATCTTCATTTCACAAATACATAATAATTGGAAAAACATCTTGGAAAAGTATACCCTTTTCGTCTGTTCTCTGACAAAAAAAAAATTAAGTATTATTATTAAGGCTCTTTTTCCCTTTCGGTTGCTTTCAAAATTCAAATAGTCTTTTTCCTTTGTTTTTTCTCTTACAAGAGTCACTTAGGCCGCAATACCCTATTGGCCATGGTCACGGACTCGTAACCGATGCGTCATGAGTTCGGCCCCAAGCGTCATCGAAGTCCCTCCGCTTAAAAAGGCTGATACACATTAAATCTGTCAAGGGTTAAAGTCCTCCCGTTTGCGTAGCATGTAGTGAATGAGCGAATGAATTTTCTCGTCACACTATTCAGCTACTCGAGGGCGTTTGGTGACGGACCTCGTAATTTTCAACTATGGTCAAGTGACGAAAACGAAATCTCAGCTGGAAAGCCCTCTTCTAACTTCCACACCAACGAAATGACGTTAAAGCCTCGACATATTTAACGTGTATCGACCTCTCTGCACGGTGGGTCTTCAGCGGTACTAGGCTGGAACTCATGACACACCGGCCACGAGTTCGTTACTTTAACCACTGGGCTACCATGGTCACTGCGTGGCGTGGAAGTCTGGTGAGAAGGGTGCCAGCTCAGATGTCCTCATCCTCATTTGACCATGGTCCAAAATTGTGAGGTCCGTCGCCAGTAAGCCGCGAGTACTCTGTAGTGTGACATTAAATAAATCCTTACTTTTTTTTCAGAGTCACAAAAGTTCACCAAACCAAAAATAGCTTTAATTCCAAAAAACACCAAAAACGTTTGCTCAGTCGAGTGTAAAAAAATATTACTCAATCGCCAAATTTATTTTCGTCGCCGAATGAGAGTAAAAAAAAGAAAATCTCTGTCCAGGGCCAAGCATTATTTTTGCTCATGTCGCATAAAACTCATAATCTTGGATTATGATCAAAAAGGCACTCCACCCTCTGTGCACATTGTGTTCCCTTCTCGGTGCGTATTAGCGCTCATGACGCTTGTCCTGACACGGATTAACTGTTTTTAGTCTTGTCACCTGTGTGTGTGTCGGCGGGAAGTTTTTGAACCGGAACAACCCTCCTTCAATACGAACACGCCAACGCGCTTTTGGGGGAGCCCGCTGAAAAGACAGGAACCATCCTTTGATGAAACCTGAACTTGATTGAACTCCGCAGTAAAAAAAATGGAAGAAAAAAAAAAGGAACATTATGTCATTAACTGAGTTGGTGGGGAGTCGCGCCTTAGACAACGTTATGGGTTATTAAAAAACACTGTTTCTATGTCAGCCGCGCTCTCGTTCCGGTTTTGTTTTCGTTCTGTTTTTATTTTTGTTCCATTTTTTTCATATGTTGTTCTAAATTAGAAAGGTTTGAGGTTTATTTTTGTTATGTGGACAAAATATATCTTATGAAATATGTAATTGAAAATCGCACTGTCATTTAACAACTCTATTAGAGTGAGTTGAGCTACTACAGAAATTGCAAGATGGAAAGTTTCATGTACGTCATGTAATTCATATTTAACCGAAGATATAAGAGAGAAGAAGATTTATTGATAACAATCATAAAAAGAAAAGAGTTTCAATATAGTTACTTAAGATATTCAATTAACAAACAAAAGCATTTTTGATGGTTAAATCAGATAGCCAAAAAAAAGTTCTACCGTGTTGAAACAGAGGGAAAAGATAAGCTTTTACAAAAATAATTTTAACTACCAAAATTTCCACCCTTGCATTGAGCGACAGTGACTTATAAATTCATTTTCATGAAACTTTCTATTTTTATTTTCAAAAAATGTTGACATCGTTTTTTCCCTTTCAATTCGTACATTCTTGCTTATTTAAACTATTTAACACGCACATATGATGGCCAAAATATAACAATGGCGATAATCCGATGAAGATTATGTCGCAGGGTTTGGGGGGTTCGAGTAAAAATCAGCCATTTTAACAACTAATACACACTTTTATTTACTATTTCACTTAATAGATTTAAGCAACTTAATGGAGAATGCACTTAAATCACTAAACTCGAGGAGCAATCAACTTTAATCAAGTAAATATAGTATAAATAAGAACACTTATCTTCTCTTGAGCGCTCTTCTCTTCAATACTTGAATAATCTTCCACTTGACTTAACTATTCGATCTCCTGTCTCTAACGCTATGTTTTCATCTATCTCCACTTTCAACCATGATCTTGCCTACTCTACGACTAACACTTAAATAGAAGTTCTAATTTACATAAACCAAGTAGTTTTACAGAAAGCGGTTTTCAACTGAAATCACAGTTAAAAAGATTATTTTACCCAAGAGGATTAATGGAAATGTGGATAGACCCTTTACAATTATACCTGGAAAATAAGGAGGAGGAGGAGGAAAATGGGTAGTTTTTGTCTCTTCTGCAACGTGTGGTGAAAAAATGGTTATGGCGTGGCCTAATGGTTATGGTCACGAACTCGTAGCTGGCGTGTTGTGAGTTCGAACCTTAGTGCCACTTAAGACCCACCTTGTAGAAAAGTTGATGCACATTAAATCTAAATCTCTTTCCGTTTGCAGGTCCCCAGTTAGATTTCGTCCTGTTCACTTGACTATGGTTCAAAATGACGAGGTTCGTTGCCAATAGCTCTTGTGTTGTTTTGTAGTGTGACGTTGATAAAGCGCTCACTCACTTACAAATTAGCTCATGATTGTTGCTTAGCGATTAAATCTGGGAGGTTGCAAATTTGAATCATGCCTGATTCATTAAAGATTTCCGTGTAGAAAGTAATTGAAATACTTACATATTATGTCTACGGCCTCAAAATCTTCAAGAGTTGTTGAGGTAACCGAGAGAACAATAGTATCCAACTTGAGTCCGACGATGGTTCTGTCACCCCTCAAGTGCTCATATCACTAAAAATGCGTGAAATGATGCACGCTAAAGGCTAATCATATCTTCCAAATATCTTGTATGCCAGGGATGGCCAACCTTTTTCAGAAGAGTGCCACAATCTGATAAAAAAAAATATGCGTGCCACTTCAAACTTTACCAACAAACATAAGAATATGAAAAGATGAAAAATGTTATTTATATAGGCTTATATATTATGGAATATTTACGCAAATAGCATATATTTTATGCAAGTCTATATATATATATATATATAAGTAGTGGAAATTTAAAAATAATATATAATAGATAAGACGAAAGTACAAACTTAAGTTTCATTGTTAAATTTTTTTTTCCAGTTTCAATTAGTTAGGTTAGTTATAAAATAAAAATGAGTAATTAAAAAAATTTAATTCTAAATCATTATTAAACAGTCAGTATTTTCTTGATGTGGTTTTTAAATTTGTAGATTTTTTACTGAGTATGCAATTTGTAGATTTTTTACATTAGGATTAGTTCTCGAAAATGCTAATAAAAAAAAAACCAGGTTGTTTTAGGTGTGAATCAGTTTCTCTTTTTTTTCCCTCCAAAATCGATACAAAAAAGCAAAATTGTGTTCGCAAAAGGTGATACGTGATCAATCAAGATTGGAAAAGAACAATCTTTTCCTTATAATCTTAGATTTAAACTGTTTAAATGCCTTATAGTACCGGTTAGAAAAGCTAAATCTCAAAGCCTATCATAATTCTTGAGAAGCAAGCACTCACTGTGGGCAGTTCATTGTTTTCTTTCAGATATTTCAAAACACGCTCCCTCAAATTCCAAAATCTCACGAATACACTTCCTTTGGAAAACGAACGCACACATTAATGTAGGAGTGTGTTGTCTACATTATAATTTTCTTTTGTAATTTAATTACCGTAAAATCCGGCGTGTAACGCTCACTTTGAACACAAAAAAATAAGATCGAAATTTAAGCGTGCGCGTTAAACGCCGGGTATAAAAACGATAGCCTTAAAAATGACTAACGAAATGAACATAAAAAAAATTTTCTTATACGCATACCTAAATACAGTTTATTTGAAAGAAATGGCATGCCTTATGGACTAAAAATGAGTTATAGTTCTAAAAGTATACTATTTGTGCAAAAGCTTAGGAAAATACCTCGAATGAATCACTTCTAAACTTTAACAGCATTGCATACGTATATTTCAGGTTTCTTCGTAAAAAAGGGGGTGCGCGTTATACGACGAATATACCTAAAAATTAAAAATTGCAGCCTGAAAGTATAGGTGCGCGTTATACCCCGGATTTTACGCGATAAGTGTGTTTGTAATATTTTATAGTTTGATGTTTAGTTTTGTCTGAGACAATCATCTTCCAATTTAACAGTACAAAGAATTAGTATTATCTTCTCAAATTTTTTAATTTTTCAATAAGTCTTCGCGTGCCGCTCTTACAACTCAGCCGTGCCACGGGATAGCCACCCCTGTTATATGCCATGCTAACTTAAGAGACCTCGTAGCCGTTGTAACCAAATGGTTATGATAGCGAACTCGTATTTAGCGCTGTTTTTCGGTCCAATTGAGGGTTCTAGTTCAAGGGCAACCAAAGATTCACCGTGTATAGAGGTTGATGTGCGTTTATTATGCCGGGGCTCAAGGTCCTCACATTGATGTGGTGTGGAGGTTTGTACAAGGAGATTGCCAGATCAGGTATCATCCTTATAACGTCAATGTGGTTCCAGAAATGACGAGGGCCGTAGTCAATAGTGACGTAGTCAACTGTTTATTGACGTAGCAAAGTGCTGCGTCAATAAACAATTAATCAGTCAGTCATTCTCAAGGTCGTGCCTTCTAATTCACGCAACGATCTATGGTAGCATCATGCGTTTAGCATTTAGATATATGAAACATTTGTTATGCGATAGCTATTTATTTGTACAGAAAAATCACCAATAAACTGTTTTCAAAATAAGTACGATAAAATTAATTACATATATATATATATATATATATATATTTCTGCTTGTTTTATTTATTTTTTACTCATAATGAATGATGTTTTTGTGGATGACTTAAACCCTTTACGGTGATAACTAAGGAATGAGCAGCATCATATTATTTAAAATATTCTTCAACTAACAAGTAACAGTTAAAAATCGATCGCATTCTTTTTTAAAAAATGAATTCAGGTGGGACGCCAAGTACGACATCAGTTCCAGAAAATAGCATCTCAGATTCCCCGGCGTCTTTTCCAGATATTTAATTTAAAACTGGATTGAATTTCTCATGCAAAAAAGTGTGTGAAAAACTATTAGAAAAAAAAATGTTTGACTTTTTATTTTTTATTTTCTCTTTTGAATAAATCCCATGCCTTTAGGCTAAAGCTCATTAAATAGCATCTTTAAGAAAACTATAGTCCTGCTGTTTAGTTATACTGCAAAGTTTCTGTATTTAATGAAGGTAATCTGAAACTTATTCATGCTTTATACCCTAGGGAAGTTTTGCATTTTCCTGCCTTTATTTTGAAACTCAAAGGCTAAGCTATATGCACGAAACTGGCTTATAAAAATATTTTGAAACCTGTGAAAACCATTTTTAGTTTTCTGATGTTTTTAGTAGAGAGCTAAGTAAACGTTACACTAAATATCTTTCATTAAATTGTATTTAATGAATAAGCTATATTTGATTATAGATTCTGTTACGGTTCATCAATCTAAAGGATTCTTGTAGATTGCCATAAAAATGCAATTTCAAAATATTAAAAGCGCATTTTTAATAATGAAAATAGTAAGAAAACAAACTGTGAAATATTCACAAAAGTACAATTTATATATAGCGAGGGGATATAACCATTTCTCCAACAATTAAAAAGTACTGATCAAAGATTGGTCTTAAAAAAAATTCAAAATTGTAAAGCACATGTGGTAGTTTTATCTGTGGTACCAGAAAGTTTGTTGCTTAAATCTATAACGACCATCCCATCCATCACCCTATTAAATTTTTGAATATATTCAGTCTCATGGAATTTCTACTTCCTGATTGATTGATTGATCAATTATTAACGTCGAATTCTGAAGCAACGGGAGGCCACGGTAGCCTAGTGGTCATGGTCCGGACCTCATGATTGATGTGTCATGCATTTTCGCTCTGTGTAGAGGGGCTGATGTGAGCTGAATCTGTTGAGCCTGAAAGTCCTCCCGTTGGCGTGGGGTGCCAACTCAGGTGTCGTCTCCGTCACTTGACCTTTCAAAATTACCAGGTACGTTGCCAGTAGCCCTCGTGTCGCTTTATAGTATGACGTTAATAAGCAGTTGTTGTTACTAATGCCACTTGATCGGCAAAAGACAGATCAAAGCCCACGAAATTCATCATGGTAAAGGGCTAAGTGACGCCTGTCGTTAGCCGTAGCTTTGAGCACCATACAGGTGACAGAATGATTTAGCTCGGTTTCACCCCAATTTTGAGGGAGAACACTCAGGGCCTCCCACCTCTCTTCCCCTTCCATCAACCTCACGAGAGGACTTGCGGCTCGACGGCTACTTAGAGTACCCCCATGCCATAAAGGCACTATACGTTTACAAACATCCATGTCTTCTCCGCGATTCGAACCCAGGCCCAACGGCACGGCAGTCAGCGTCTCTTACCACTACACCGGATGGGCGATTCAATAAACAGTAATTCAATGAAGCAACAAAAGAGTTATTGGCGACGAATTTCATAATTTTGAACCAACTGACGAGAGCACTTGAATTCGCACCTCGCTCTCTAAACTTCCACACCACGACCACATGAGGACTTTTAGTTTCGATAAATTCAAGAAGTCGTGCGGATTGTGAGGAAGATCATTGTAATCTTCATAGCTTCATCACTAACAGGTTTATTTTGTAATCCAATTGGGTGGTGAATTTGAAAGACAATAGAGTCATACTTTACAAAGATGATCGATACATTTATGATGTACCGTAAAATTCGGTGTATAACATGCACCTATACTTTCAAGCTGGATTTTTAATTTTTAGGTATATTCCCCGTATAACGCGCATCCCCTTTTTTTACAAAGAAATCTGAAATGTTAGTATACGTTGCTCTTATGTTTTGAAGTCATTTATTTGAGTTATTATCCCAGACTTTTGAAAAAAAGTATACTTCTAGAACTACAACTCTTTTAGTTCTTAAGGAATGTAATTTCTTTTAAATAAACAGTATTTCACACTGTGTTGAAGTAAACATTTTTTTTTATGCTTGTCTCTTTTGTTATTTTTTTCTTATTTATGCCCGGCGTATAATGTCACCCTTAAATTTCGATTTTATTTTTTGTGTTAAAAGTGTGCTTTATATACCGGATATTACGGTACGTATTTTTAGAAATTTATGGGATAATCTTGTTCCAAACAATAATGGAAAAAATTCGGATCTTTAAGTTGTTTTTTTTTTAATATGTGGTAATGTATAAACCTTTGAAAATAGTCCATTTCTAAAAAAAATTGTTGATAACATTAAAAAATATATTAAATCTTTAAATAGGGGAGGCCGAAAATTTTCGATTCCTGCTAAATTGCTTTTGAAATCATGAAATTTATTCTGTTTATTTATTCAAGTGAAAGGATTAGAGTTTTTTGTCAATAGGAATAAAATTGAAAATTTCATTATGATTTACATAAACTAAAAACAATTAATTTTTTTTTATCTAAAAAATAATGTATGAAAAACTATATTTATAGTTTGCTCTGAAAACAAGACATAAACAATAAATAAATTAGCTGCTTGAAATCGAATAATTTATAAGTTTTAAGAAGACTAGTATTTTTTAATCTGAATTTTTATATACATAGGGGAAAACGGATTTATTTAATGATAAATATCCCTTTCATTTTTCACCTCCTTATTTTAGTAACTGAGTTCAACAGAATTAAAAACAAAGCACCTCCGTCGTCTATCACATCGTATATTAAATTAGAAATGGGAAAGATTCTCTGATAAATTTAATTAGAAAAACAGAGAGCTCTGAGATTTGATAGATTAAATTAGAGAGAAGCATTAGTATTGCTTAAACTTTTATCATTCGTAGCTTAAATGGTAAAAATTTCGCGAAAATAATCAAATTGAATTGGTATCTGCAAAGAATCCATACTTCAGTAAATAAAAGATGGGACTAATTTATTTAATGATATATTCAAGTGCGTTTTTGTTCATCTATTTTTTTTCTTTTGAAATTAGAGGAGAAATCATTAAATAGAAGTAGATTTAAGTTATTAATATGTTTAGAGCCTTGTATGACCTAATATGTGTTGGGAAAAGTTTGAAAAAAATAATAATTTGGAACGACATTAACAATCAAATTTAATAGCTAGGAACTAGTTCCTTGTTTCACTTTACTTCATGGTCTTTAGAGGAAAAATGTTCTTATTTGTTGATAAATTTATCTTATTGTTATCATTCTAATTTTTTTTTTTTTTTTAGCCGCTGGATTTCATAAAAGTATGGAGCAATTCACTTTAATTAAGAATAAAACAGAATATATATACTCTCTTTTATTAATTATAGCAAGGAAGCATAAAATTTTTCTTTTCTGTGTTAAAATAATAAGGTAATTTAATCACTCGAATTTGATAAGTACTTTATAATATAGTTCATTTTTTGTCAGATAAAATTCGACCTTATCGAACTCAAAATATAGAACGAATTATAACCACCTGTTACCATTAAAAGTTAATTTTTATATCTACTTATGTAACATTCTTAAATTACATTAACGTAAGATCCCGGCGTATAACACACACACCTAAGCTTTCAAAATGCAATTTTTAATTTTTAGGTATATTCGCCGTATAACGCGCATCCATCTTTTTTGCGAAAAAACTTAAAATGTATGTATGCAATGTTTTTATGTTTTGAAGTCATATATATATATATATTCGAGGTATAGTGCCAGGCTTTTGAAAAAAAGGATACGTCTAGAATTGCAACTTTTTAAGTTTATAAGATGTTATTTAATTTAAATAAACGGTATTTCTATTTATGTAGAAGTTTAATTTTTTTATGCTCATTCTCTTTTTTTTTTTATATATGTATATTTTTAAAGCTATCATTTTTATACCCGACGTATAAAGCGCTTCCGTAAATTTCGATCTTGTTTTTGTGTTAAAAGTGCGCCTTATACGGCCGATTTTACATTCACATATTAAATTACGTAAAAAAAAAGGGAATGATAGTTATGTGTTTTCTCATATAATAATCAAAACTTTAAATAGTCCTTATCAAAATGTTTACTATTCGTCGCCACAATCCGAGCAGAAGAAACATTATCCAATGACAAACTTGTCACAGAATCATTTTATTCTTAATTCTACATTCGAAATCACGCTCCAACCACCAAACAGACTGTTGCCATCTCGCTTATGCGAAAAGTTCCAATTACATTAACTCTCCGCCTGAGAGGGCTCGCTCCTAGCGCATAAATCCATCTCTCGCGTAACCGATGCCACTGTTTGGACTGTAATTACGAATCGTGATAAATATTATGACTACCGACTGCGATGCCAGTAACTCAAGAGGCAAAGATCGAACGTCTTGGGGAGGCAATGCCTAATTTGATTCGGATGCAGCGGGAAAGCGACCACGTGACTGGATCCCAAGGCTCTACTGATATTTTTAGATTCCCCATTTAGACACTCCGACAACAAACACACGCCTTGCACTTTCAACTCCTTCTACCGATTCCTGAAATACCTTTCGGCCACGGAGGCTGAGGGAGGTGACAGCTAGCTGCAGGACTTTCCTCGGGGTTCGAGAGTATTGATGGAACGAAGTATGCAGGCCTCTCTGAGGGTGTTTCGATTTATGGTGATTATTTGGAAGATCTGTTTGCATTTGAAGGAAATAGTCAGAAAAATATTTTCTCCTCTTGTATTGTCACTAGTAACTGGGAAGTTGTGTTGAGGGCAGTGTCGGATTGAATTATAAGTTAGATAGCATTATGGATCGATATCTATTTCATATCTAGTACAATTAGAGTAATGTACCTTAATTTTTGCAGAACGTTTATAAATGATTTTTAACAATGAAAATTATTCATACAGCCAGAAATAGTTTGTATATCATTTCTTTTTCTTTTGTACTGGTCATATCTTTACTTTTGCAGGTTATTTGTTTAATATTGATTTTTACGATATCTTCTTCACGATTAAACATCTTATCACGTTCCCAGTTAGTTTTTTTTCCCAAGAACTATTTATTTTAAAATCGCGAATATGTTTTATATAAGAACCCGGTACTTTTTCTATACATTATAAAACAGGTAGCTAGAAAAATTCAACAGGTACAAACAGTTATGAATTTTAAAATATTCATTTATTTTAAATCAATTTTTCTAAAAATCCTTATCAATGTTTGTAATCATCCAACGAGGCACTCAAAGGCGTTATAGAACATGCCACCTATTAAAATTGTTTCAGAATGTGATGTCAAAAACAACAAAAGACGACGGATGATGCCATAGAATATTTACTAAAGAATTTTAGATAGAATAGTAAATGTATTTGTTATAATCTATATGAAATTGGAATTTTGAGAAAACATCACCAAGTTAAGCATATACAAGCATTTGAGCACTGCAAAAAAATTTAAGATTTTGCAAAAAGAAAAAAAAAATTAGCATTGAATGTGATAAATTGGCTTACAGCACCTTAGTGTGTTCGTCATTTAATTTTTCTTATCGATTTTTTTCTTAATATATTGCATATTCACTTGAAGTTATTTGATAATGAATTTTAATTAAAAATTAAAATTTAATTAAATATAAGATAACTATCCCATTTTTTTTATATACTGAGAAACTTATATGAAACATTTTGTATACCAGAACATATAATTTAAGTAATCCACCGACTTGATCAGGGGTCGAACTCGCAATCTTGTGCGTACAAGGCAAGAGACTAACCAACTACAACACCCAGGCGTCTCAATTTATATAAACTTTTAGAATTTTACTATATATGCATTATACAAATAACCTTTTGTGAATTGGCTCTAAAACTTCCACGCGCTGTATATATGCTTGGGAAAAAAAGTTAAGCGCAACCCTAATGAGAACACCATTTTAACTTAAAAATAAAAATATTTACAATCTCCCACTTTTAACATGTGTGTGTATCGTGTTAAAAATATATCGTTCTCAGCTTGAACTGTTATCCCAGCTACCTGTTCTCATATATACAAACTAAAGAGTGTCCCGTTAAAGTGCGACTCTGATAAAAATAATTAATGATTTTTTGCCAGTGCAGTTT